>JASANE010026172.1:0-37824 GCA_030248225.1 Trileptium ribeirensis
TTGTTGTTGTTGTAAGTATGCGGTCAATTGGATTCATTATTAGGTAGTCTGTTTGATGTACCGTACAAAGATAATTTGTTTATTAATGGTGGATATAACTTGTGTCCAATGCTCTTAGAAAAAGCTGACGCTCGCAATAATCAAAAACCAAAATACCCCCAGTACGTTAAACGACTTTTACCTCAAAACGCAAGTTGTAGGTCGGGTTAAGGAGGCACGATCAAAAAGCCTGCTGGTAAAGTAGCGTTGCACTCTTTACAACTTGCCTATGTCGGAGACCTGGTATGGTGACCACGCCTGGTATGAATATTTAAGAATTGGTCACACGTTTTATTGAATGGAAGAATTATTGCTACACTGTGGCATCAGAGAAAACCATGGAATAACACGTTGTGTCTTAGCAACAATGATGTTTATACGGGTCCCAAAATTCATTTGGCTACCCTAATGGTTACCCTAGGGCTCGACAGTGGATTGTATATACCTAAGATTGGAAGATGATCTATATAATATTTGTGCTTTGCGTTATTTGGGCCAACATGTAATATATATATTTTCTACAATTTAGATTTTTAGTTGTCATGAGTTAGACTGTGAAAAAATTAAGTCAAAATTCGGTCAGAAGGAAGAAAATTAAAGATTAATTTAATATACAGTTTCAAATCATCAGCAAAAAGTTTACGACATACATTATCACCGTAAATAACAATATCATTCATATAAAACAGAAAAAGTGTAGCACTCAGAACTTTACCCGATGGGAGAGCAAGACAACCTGTCATACGTGACTGAAACAGAACATAACCTCGAAAACTAAGTTTAGACAAAAATGCAGATTGCCATTTAGGTATGGCTCCTTCAATGCGGTTCCAAGACGATTTGTTCACGAGTTTTGAATGTAAGACAACGTTGAACGCCAGGACAAACGACAAACTCAATATTCACAACGTCAACCGGTGAACTGTTGTCTATGGACTTTGCTCAATCATTAGTAGATCCCAGGAGCTGGGTATATGCTGACTTATTGGTTATGAAACAATGATTTCGGCGTGTCAGTTCGTTTTGTTCGTGGTAAGCTGAAACGGCGCCTCAGGGAAGGTGTGCAGCGCCTAGAGGCGGGTGTGCGACGCCTCTTGGAGAGGGGTGGTGCGGTTCCTCGTGGGAATTTGGCGCTTCGAGTAGGGGTACTGCACCTCGGGGAAAGGGGTGGTGCGGCGCCTCGTGGGAATGCGGCGCTTCGAGTAGGGGGTACTGCACCTCGGGAAGAGGGGTGGTGCGGCGCCTGGTGGGAATGCGGAGCTTCGATTAGGGGGTACCGCACCTCGGGGAAAGGGGTGGTGCGGCGCCTAGGGGGAATGCGGAGCTTCGAGTAGGGGGTACCGCACCTCGGGGAAAGGGGTAGTGTGGCGCCTCGTGGGAATGTAGCGCTTCGAGTATGGGTACTGCACCTCGGGGAAAGGGGTGCTGCGGCGCCTCGTGGGAATGGGGCGCTTCGAGTAGGGGTACTGCACCTCGGGGAAAGGCGTGGTGCGGCGCCTCGTGCGAATGTAGCGCTTCGGTAGGCGGTACTGCACCCCGGGGAGAAGGGTGGTGCGGCGCCTCGTGGGAATGTGGCGCTTCGAGTAGGGGTATTGCACCTCGGGGAAGGGGGTGGTGCGGCGCCTCGTGGGAATGCGGCGCTTCGAGTAGGGGTACTGTACCTCGGGGAAAGGCGTGGTGCGGCGCCTCGTGGGAATGTAGCGCTTCGGTAGGCGGTACTGCACCTCGGGGAGAAGGGTGGTGCGGCGCCTCGTAGGAATGTGGCGCTTCGAGTAATGGTACTGCACCTCGGGGTGCGGCGCCTCGTGGGAATGCGGCGCTTCGAGTAGGGGTACTGTACCTCGGGGAGAGGCGTGGTGCGGCGCCTCGTGGGAATGTAGCGCTTCGGTAGGCGGTACTGCACCTCGGGGAGAAGGGTGGAAGCGGCGCCTCGTGGGAATGTGGCGCTTCGAGTAGGGGTACTGCACCTCGGGGAAAGGGGTGGTGCGGCGCCTCGTGGGAATGGGGCGCGTCGAGTAGGGGTACTGCACCTCGCGGAAAGGCGTGGTGTGGCGCCCCGTGGGAATGTGGCGCTTCGAGTAATGGTACTGCACCTCGGGGAAAGGGGTGGTGCGGCGCCTCGTGGGAATGCGGCACTTCGAGTAGGGGTACTGTACCTCGGGGAGAGCCGTGCTGCGGCGCCTCGTGGGAATGTAGCGCTTCGGTAGGCGGTACTGCACCTCGGGGAAAGTTGTGGTGCGGCGTCTCGTGGGAATGGGACGCGTCGAGTAGGGGTACTGCACCTCGGGAAAAGGCGTGGTGCGGCGCCTCGTGGGAAAGTGGCGCTTCGAGTAGGGGTACTGTACCTCGGGGAAAGGGGTGGTGCGGCGCCTCGTGGGAATGGGGCGCTTCGAGTAGGGGTACTGCACCTCTTGGAGAGGCGTGGTGCGGCGCCTCGTTGGAATGTAGCGCTTCGGTAGGCGGCACTGCACCTCGGGGAGAAGGGTGGTGCGGCGCCTCGTGGGAATGTGGCGCTTCGAGTAGGGGTACTGCACCTCGGGGAAAGGGGTGGTGCGGCGCCTCGCGGGAATGCGGCGCTTCGAGTAGGGGTTCTGCACCTCGGGGAGAGGCGTGGTGCGGCGCCTCGTGTGAATGTGGCGCTTCGGTAGGGGGTACTGCACCTATGCGGCCCTTCATATAGGAAGGCCGCGGAATCCCCGCCACCGTGAAACCCTGAATCCGCCACAGCCAAATTGGTATTGCTGTTGTTGAAAAGTAAAGCTTTTGTGTTTAAATAACCGTTTCACGTACATCAAGTAACATATACGATCATATTTCCATTCTTACACCCATCCCGACGACGAAGAGCTTCATAACGTTGCTGCAACAGTTTTAAAACTGCTATGGGGACAAGGGCAGTTAAGGTCACAGCGCGAAACGAGAGATGCACTGAGATAGCATTTCACAGAGACTTTCGACATTTACAGAGTATTAATACAATTGTGTGACCTCTGTATTACTAACACTGACTTTGTTGCTTTTGGTTGTGTTTCTTGATAGAAATGAATATGTTTATAGGTATTTATATATTTTTTGATTATTTATTTATTTGCATATAATATTTATTTCATGTGTAAGGCTTAAGGTGAATACCTTGGAGCGCTAGTAGCATGAATCACTGCTCTCTAAGCTGTTCTTTTTTTTTAAGTATAACAAGCTTCCACCAGAAGTACGTATATATTGGCTTTTCCATTTGTTGAACACTTTGCAAATGTTCTCCGTTTGGGCCTTGTTAGGTGGTGGGGTGTCGCCAATACTTCGCGATTAATCGATAGCATACTGTGCATATTATGATTGTTTTGTCTGGACAGTTTGTCCGGCTTGTGTTTTGTTACAGGTCAAGTCAAGCGACAATTAACAACGGTCGGTGATACGATTCGAGTTGTGGAACAAGCGGATGGTGGCGAGTGACTGTTGAGGGAATCACCAATCCCTCTTCGGTCACAAATTGCATTTAGGGAATTAATATAAATACTGATTATAATCCCTCAATGCTGCAAGAATGATGCTCTATTCGTCTCATCAAACATCGCAACTACTAGTGTGCGTTAGTCACCACCAACATTACGACAACATCGGTTTCACTTCACGCTACTTTCACTTCGTTCTGATTTACGCTGTGTGACGTCTGATCTACAGCGCCGCTGAAAGTATCGACGTTTACGACGTAGTGTTCCAATCGTATTCTGGGTGTCAATTGCATCAACTGTTATCGGGCGCTTACATCTGAACGGTTGTTCTTTTCGACGGTGTGTTTTCTGTCATCTCTCGATCGTCACAGTGGGTTACCACTCAAGCCCAGGCCTGCGATGCACGGATTACAATTTCATCGCGTGTCGCACGGCTAACCTAACTGCGCTCAGGGATTATCAACTACGTCCACGGCGTGTCGGTTCAAATTAGCAGCCAGTGAGCGACGTTTATTGTCATTCGAACTTTGTGTAGCTAATTTATGACGTTTCCACCAGAGGGCGGGGGACGGGGGGGGGCTGGCGGCGTCAGATTTTGTCAGAAGGTGTTAACTGCATTCGCCGGGCTTGAACTGGGGCGATGTGTGAGGTCAAAATCTAAAAAAATTTCAAAAGTTAATAGTTTTCAGCGGAAAACACTAAAATTCTTCAAATAAATGACACCAGAAACAGTTTCAAAACGTCTTTATTGAAGTTAAAACTAAATTGAACATTTTCGCCAAAATTAATCAAAGTTTTTGCTTCAGAAACAATTTTTTGTAAAAAAACTAGCGATTTTTTATGTCAACCAGAGCTGTTGTTACCAGGGAGAGCCAAATATTTCGCTAGGAAGAGTCACAACTTTGCCACGGGTCACAATCATGTAGCACCCGTTTTCCTAGGGAGCACCGAAAAATGCCAGGTCCCCACTTTAGAGAAGCCAGACTATACATTCATTATTCTGGGTTGCTGTACACGAGTGCCGCCGTTGCAGCGAAATGTTTCCCACAAGTAATCTTTCTCTCGGAAATATTACGCTAGCGTGATTTTCTCCTAGAAAAATTACGCTAGCGTAATATTTCCTCCATGAAATATTACGACAACGTAATTTTTTGATGGGGGAGTTTTGCGTAGAAAATAGCTGTTATAGCATATAAAAAACAAAACTTCCAAAACTTCTACACACTCTACACGGTATCGGCAGACTAAATTAAACGACACGAATTCTACAGCAGGTGAATATAAATGTAGTCGGGTTCTGGAATGTTTTCAAGATTTCCTTCACTTGGAAACTGACATATTTTATTCATTTCAAAACAGTCGTGGAGGTGCTGCGTCATCATTGATTGGTCGTATTTTATTTGCTCTGGAGCAATGCCACATGCTAAATCAAACATGAATGCTATAGCGAACAGACTACAGCCGTTGTTGGCTTCTTGCTTCTGACATGGCATTCGGGCAACACATAGTCCACTGTCCGATGCGAAGTTTCTATAGATATTTGAAAGTATTTGTCTCATTTAAGTAGTCAAATTTTACTTTAAGCTGTTATATACCTTCACGTCAACACCGTTAGTGGTAGTCGTCACCCAATGGTTTCCCCGAAGGGATGGATTTGAAGAAAACATGGGTCATCTTCAGAAGCAACAGTAATCCTATAATCGGAGTTATTTAGAATTGTGTCACGTAAGCCTGTAACATGAGGCAGCGGAATACGGGTCAATTTCTGCACTGCCTTCAAATGATGGTCATTCAGCCACTGGGTACGTAAAAGCTCCTCTTTTTCCTTGAACGTTAGTCTGCACCCACTAAATGGGCACTACACCGCATGATCTTTATCTCTACCCAACATTTCATTAAACTCAGTTTGACTGCTGCTGCCATCATCGTTTTTATCCACACTCTCGCTGTCAACGTACGTCTTCAGAAGACACGCGTTAACCTTTGTTTTAAGCAGACGACCATACCGTTCGATGATGTAAAGGCATAAATTTGCCTTCAACGAGTTCACAACTTGACGACCACGATCGGAAGACACAACTGACGGTAACCCCATTTATAGGAATATGTTGTATAAATGTCCGGCAACCACTTCTGCAGATTTGCTAGATACAGGGGCTGGTTCAGGCCATCTTGTCATGACGTCAACAAGTGTTAGGATATAACGATTACCGTTAGAACTTTCAGGCATGGTGATTAGATCAATTTCTACGTGATGCCACGCTGATATTGGCGGAAGAGGATGTAATGGTGCGCTTGCCTGATCAAATCCAGCAGGATTAACTAATTGGCATTTCGGACATGAACGCACGCATTCAGCCAAACTTATAAACTCCATCCCAGAAATAATCTTCGCATAGAACACTCAACGCTTTGTCTTTTCCCAAATGGCCCTGTCATCATGAAAATGTTTCCTTGGCTTCGTCTGCTCATCTTTTTTGTGATGTACTCTTTACGCTTCCCTTTTATGTCATACAGCAGTTTTCTATTTTGGATGGTGAACCGTTTAGCTTTGGAGCGAAGTTGGCGTTTACGTGTTTTAATCATCTCTGGCTTTAGTTTAGACTATTTGAGCGGATAAGTTTGTGACCGCAGGTAGTTAATAACAGCATTCTTGTCAGCATCGAGTACATATATTATATTATCGACAGATCCAGCTGAAATTACACAGGAAAAAATTACGCTAACGTAATTTTTTTCTGGGGGAAAAACTACGCTCTAACACCGGAGTTTCACTTGCCATTCCGATAACCGGCTACCTTCAGTTGAAATTTCGAAGGCTATATACGGCAAACAACAGCTGCAGCACTTGACAAAAAAAGTAATAATACTAGAAAGCGAATTAAACTGACACTTGCAATGCCCAAAATAAAAATTTTGGCGATCTATGATAACTATATGGTTAGATGAAGTCACTGTTCCCACCGACAGCAATCATTTTTCACCAATCTGTATCATCTTACGTGATATAGAATTCGTAAAATCGCTTTCACTACACCAAAATAGTTCAAACTGACAATAATAGAACCTAAAATTACAATTTTGGCGATCTATAACTACATCGTTGGTCGAAGTCACTATTTCCTCTCAGGACAACCATGATTGTTCACCCATCTGAATCACTTTACGTGAAACAGGATACATAAATATGATCCCAAAACATCAAAATGGCTCACCCTGATGCTTTTAGGGTCCAAAATAAGAATTTTGACGATCTATGATAACTATATTGTCAACTGAAGTCACTTTTGCCATAGAGAGCAACTATTTTCACCTATTTATATAACTTTACGTGATTTAGGATACATAATGACTCAAACTGACAGGGTTAGTGTCCAAAATCTCAATTTTGACGATTTATGATAACTATATCGCCAACTGAAGTTACTGTTCTCACCCAAAGCAACCATTTTACACATATCTATATCAGTTTACATGACATAGGGTCACACTATAAAATTTAAAATAAATTTGACTGTTGTTACATCGTTCTTAGCCACATTCTTACACCATGGTTTCGATAACAACTTAAACACAGTGAAATCTGCCCGACATTCTAGAAGTTTGTACTGAAAAAAATTTGGCTACGGCTCATCTGTTAGTTCTTAATATCTATACCGCAATGTCATAAAAGTCAGCTATTGTTTCAATTACCAACAATGCTGCAAAAGATACCAAAAGGCGTTTCACGCAATTTGTCACCAAATAAACCTGTCTTTCAACCGCAAATAAACCTACATCTTTCAACCGCCGCATATAATAAGGCAAACGTTGTTGTGACGACACGTCGCTGTGACTAGCTGGACTAGACGCAGCACGGCGAGTCCGTCTGGTTCTGGGAGTTATAAGAGTAGAGCCTGCACCGGAAACGTCAACATCCATCGCTTCAGCAACTTCATTCTGTCCAGCTAGAGGAACGGCCGTTAGATTATCAAATACAATGTCGTCATCATCAGTAGTGTCAAATGTTTGTAAAAAACGGCGAAAATCACGCTGTGAATCGGCTACACAAATATCCGTGCCCCAAATAATCAGTTTATTTGCTTCAACTGTGCCACCACTGGAACTGAAAGCAGTTTCCTGAGATGTGTCTTGACTCCCATTTGTACCCTAGAATTATTACAATAGTAAACCAGTATTACTTAGCCAAAACACAACAAAATTAAAATTGTTAAATGTAACATTTTAGATATCTTATCAACATTATGCCATACACAGTACAACTAAAACAATCAATGGCAGTAAAACAAATACTCTGAGCGTATTTCACAATCAGATTAAAATATAAAAATGCATTACGCAGAAGGATATTGGCAACTAGCTCCCAACAATCCCGAGCGTTATATTAAATAATTGGAAAACCATCTCAAAACAAGAATATATTACGGATCAAGTAAAAATACCAAAGCCAGATTTCAATGTTTAATACCGACATTGTTTCTTTAACCTGTATCTAATTTGACCCCACATTTGTGGGGCCTTCGTATCCGTGAATCCGCCGATTCCACTTTACACGATCTGCTGCCAATGGAACAATATCATTGAATGCGCTACTTTGCCCATGGTATGTGTCGTCATTTCAGCTCCATATCCTTAATGACAGAGCATTGCCAAGTGACGAAAGGCCGCCCCGTGGTAGTTTCCACTATGTCGGTACTGATCATAGAAGTATTTTCTTCGGTATACGATTATCGTCCATACGTAACAGATGCCCAAGGGCGTAGCCAGGGGGGTTGCGGGGGTCAACCCCAAAAAAATTTTTTTTGAGTGATTCCGGTTGAAAATCATGTCGAAAATTGTCCTAAAACTAACCTCTCTCGCACTAGAAAACAATTACTTTCAACCATATTTTTGACCAAACTTCACATTTCTGTATTAAAATTCCCTATTTTGGCAACAGTTGCAGTTTTTACTTGTTTATGGCGTACTTAAAATACCAATTCTGGAAACCGCTTTCACATTTCTGAGAGCGACCCCCTTTTAGGTACTCACTGTGGGCCGCGACCTCCCTTTCAAAATTCCTGGCGACGCCATTGCAGATGCCCCAGCCATATTGCCCGTCGAGTGTAGATTGCATCAGCAATGTTGTAGGTCTAGCCGGCTGGGTGATAAACTTCTGACGTAGGGACACGATCAAGTTGTGTTAGTCCAGCCATATGCCTCGCGCAGTTGTTTTCAAGCACCTGTATGGACCTAACAAGTTTCGCAGCGAAACCAAGCGAACTAGAGCGAGCAGAGCCCAAGTCTGACAGCCATACAGTAGTGTCGGACTTATACAAGAACTGTACAGTTTCGCCTTAGTCTTGGAGTTAACGTTTAGGTTTGATCAGTCATGCCACCACCATCAGCAGTTGTAATCAGGATTTCCCACGGGGGTGGGTCAGGTATTTCGGCCTCCCTAGTTCGACCTGGGGGAAGCCGAACTTCTCGCCGCTCAGGTGCCGCAGTTCCGTTGCCCTTAGGTACTTTGGAGGCCTTTTGGGAAAGCCAGATAATGCATTCGAGGTAGGGAAAATTATCTACATTCGGCACCTGTTCGTCTTCTAGCAGGATGGATGGCTCTCGCTATGGAGGCTTCACTGGCCTGTCCACAGGAGGGGGTTGGGAACCCCGCACATTCCAAATATATACTCTCGCTCAGCCGAAACACCCGTGTTCATTTAAATCAAAATCTTTTGTCTCAAATTTTGTTTTTTTGTATGCAAAATGTTTTAAACATTAATTACCACTATAGTTAATGGCAAAACATCGTTTTATAGCTTGAAAATACATGCACGTCAGTAAAACATGGAAATATCTAGTATTTTTAAGCAAAATTTATTCCTTTCCTCCATTTTCAGATTTCCACCGAGAATGAACATGGAGGCCCCCATAGTTCCTCAACCCACACCATTCGGAGGGTTGTGTACAGGCCAGCTTCAGTGCATAATCTATTTTTCTGTACGTTGATACGCAGGCCAACATCAGAAGCCTTTTCATACCGGGAGGTTAGAATAACTTGCAGCTCGTAAAGTCATGACCATACTCTACATAGGTCTCCTACCTTTTCTCCACACGAAGGAAAGACAACTCCCTGGTTGCTTGAAATGGCAAAGTTGAGAATCCAACCTAATGCAAAATTATATAAAATACGCCACATAACAGTACCGACCGCTGCCCAACACCTGTCCCTATTTTAAATTCGTCCGAAATGCTGCCGTATGCACTTACTCTACACCCTGTTTTGTCGTACAAAGCATTTACGAAGGATATTATACGAGTTGGAACACCATCCCACTCCATGACATTGTATTAACTTTTGCGATCAACAGAGTCGAACGCGGCCTTGAAATCATCAAACGCCAGTACCGTTGGGAACCGACACTTGCGGCGAAGATGAAGCACCTGTCGCAGAGCAGATATTTGGCCAATGTAGCCCCTGTGGGATCTATAGGCTAACTGGGTTGAAACTGTCGCGATGGCTCCTAAATCGATTTGCGGCGACAGCTTCAAAAATCTTTAATACGATTGGCAGTAGGGAAATTCCGCGGCTGTTCCCTAACACACTTTTGTCAGTATTTTTTGAGAATGGGACAAGCACTACATCAATCTAAAGTGATTTTGCAGCTTGACCAAATACATCCGAAAAAGTACCGCATACGCTTACCGATATCGCCTCCTTTTTTGAACACCTTAGGTATTAAGCCATCTTCTCCGAGAGCATTTTGGATTTTAAGGCATTCATGGCAACCGTTATATCATCTGTGCTTCAGCCCCAAGTATTTTTGGATTCCACTAGTTCAGCCCCCCCCAGTATATTTCTGCACGACTAAAAATAGGTCAATTTTTGGGGAGAAAATATATGTCAATTCGCTCTTTTCAATAAATCTCTAACTTGTTGCCATGCAAGCCTAAAACACCACAATTGCCGCCAATCTGTAGCGTTTCACCATATAACGTGCATTATTATGATATATTTACGGCAATTATAATGACAATTTATGCCATTTTCGCTGTTTCAGTCACCCAGTTCAGCTATGGTCCCCCTAGTTCGACCTGGGGAAAGCCGAATTTCGGTTCCCACAGGTGCTTTGGAGGCAGTTTAGGAAAGCCTGCATATACTGATATCCCTTAATCAGCTGCTGGATACTGAAGAATTTGGTGTACTCTCCAGCAGCTGAGCACCGATCCAACTCGACAACTACGCGTTGTCAGTATGTATTGCCGTCTTCTGTAAATTAGGCGACCAAAACCTTTAAGATTGACTTTGTCGGGGCACCGATATTGCTCTGTGTAACTGTAGAGTTTCATCAGAAACTCAGGAAACTAGTTCTTCATTCTTACTGAATTTGGGTGATTCTTATTGCAGTGCTGGGCTAATATGGCACCATTCTTCAACATTGTATGTTTCATTACCAACATATTATAATAATGTAACACAAGTACTTACTCTCACTGCGAACATTCTCACCGAATTTAGTCGCAAAGGGGTGAGGTAAAAAGCTAGTATAAACAGTAAATGATTAGAGATTGCATTGGTGTATTCAATCGTTACCCCTGACAAGACGATTTTGAAAATATATTTGTACTTTCCAAACCAAAGATACAGCTTCTGCGAAAGTAAATTATACTGTTGTGACACAAACATTATTAATCGTTATGGCAGTATAATTCAGTCTCTCTCTCTGTTATGACTTCAGTTTGCGACAAACCATCGTCAGACAATACGCTCTACCAAACGCTGAAATTCATCACGCTGCTGAGCAATTATTGATTTAACGTGAGTCAGCCAACCCTGCTTCCATTGCCGTGCGTTGCATCGAATCCTTGACTTCACCAGCCGCACATCTATATCGTTGAAAAGTCGCCGAGTCCATGTTTTCTTTACGCCACCCGTAGGTCGTTTCCAACCGCTAATTTGACAGAACAGAACACGATGATGTATTCTATTTGGCGGCATTCTCGCCACGTGACCAAACCATGTGAGTCGTCTTTTCTTCATGAACTGACTTACGGTTTCTGAGACGCCAAAGCGTGCACGAACTTCTGAATTCGTAACTTTGTCCAGATAGGATATACCAAGGATCCTTCGCATGCATCGGTGTTCAAATACTTCAAGTCGTCGCTCCGTTTCCTTCAGAACTGGCCATGCTTCGCAGGAATATACTAGTACAGGTCTAACACTTGCCATATATACTCGTCTCTTCGTCTTCATGGTCACTGATCGCTTGTCCCACAGGTGACTTAGCGAACGCATTGCAGCAGTCGCTTTTGCTATGTGAGCTGACACATTCACCATCGACATCCCCATGACATCGATTTCGCTCCCTAAGTATTTGAAGCTGTACACCTGTTCCAGCAGAGCGCCATCCAACGTAACCATAGCATCGCCGTCTCTAGCACAGCGCATCACTTTAGTCTTCTTGGCATTTATAACAAGACCAACTTTGGCCGCATTCTCAACAATTCTGTCAAGCATGCTTTGCAAGGCGGTAGCAGATTCAGCTATATATCTAAAAACCATGGCAAGAAATGTTAGATTTGCAATGGACAGTTTGAACTGTGATCGCTCAAGCGCTTGGCACACGAACGCATACCACACATATTATTTCCTTTCATCGTATCTCATACAGAGATACTAATCGTTATAGCAGTTTAATTCAGTACCTTAAACAAGTCATAAGGCCATGTATATCGACCTGCAATGACCAACACAAATACTATCAAAATTTACCGATCCTATGTGTCAAGTAACGTTAAATTTGCGATTGCCATTTTAACTCTGATCGCAAAAGCACTTGGCGCATGGACGCATACCACACATATTTGCTTTCGTCGTATTTCGCACCCGTAAAACTTAGACTTGTTCTAATGTTTAAATCATAAGATTACAAACTGGTTGAATTTGTCTACCATTGCTGCGTAAACGAAGCAAAACATCGAATCTTGTGCAGAGTTCATGAGTAGACACGACCAATGCTGGCTAAAAACAACAAAACCAAAGCGTTCATGTTAAAATAGGAAATAAACGCAAATTTTCCCAGATCCGTTCGCGCGAATTGTTAGTGAGAAATGTGCTTTTATTTATGTCCAATTACCACTGACGAATTTTTAGAGGATAGGAGACTACAAGCGAAAAATAGATATTGTATTTATTACTCCTGATAATTGCAGTTAGCAAATTTTCACTTGCCACCCTTTTTGAGTAATGTATGAATAAATACTAGTAACTCTATCAGGATTGCAGAACGTCGTGAAGCATAGGTACACCTACGCCTTTTGCGTGCACAGCCAATCAACTCTTGATAGCATACGTCGATATGCTATATGTGGATATCACACAAGTTATATATAACAAAACTAACACCGGCAATAAGTTTCCCATGCCCCAAAACAACCAAGTGCAAGGTATCAGCCTCACAGGACGTAACAGTAAAATTGGATCGATGAACCATGGCGGTGCCCTACGCCCGTATCCATGGAACCGTGGGTCACAGAACAAAACCAACACCGGCAATGAGTTTCCCATGCCCGAAAACCCCAAAGTAAAACTTTTCAGACACACAGAATGCCAGAACAAATTTTCGAATTTTGGGTCGACGAATCATGGGGGTGCTATTCCTAAAACTCCATGAACCGGAGCCTTATTCGAAAAACAAAAGACATTGGCATATCATTTATCATTTTACTATGAAACAAAACCAACCAGAGAAAAATATTCGAAAATTTAGATACAAATAACATTGCTTCCGTGACGGCTACTAAAATGGGCTAAAACCTCATCATTTTGACCTCTGACTTCGAACTCATGGGGCGTCATACCGCCGTACCCATGGAACCATGAGTCACAGAGCAAGACCATTACTGGCAATGAGTTTCTCGCATGCCCGAACTTATCAGCCGCTCAAGACGTCAGCACAAATTTTCAAATTTTGGGTCGAGGAACCATTGGGGTGCCATACCACCGTACCTCAAACCATAAATTTAGACGCTGAGATTTAATCGAAAAACAAGTGGCATCGGCATTTGTGATTTTACTACGCAATAAAACCAATCAGGGAAAAAAATCGAAAATTAAAATAAAAATAAACTTGCCTCCGTGAAAAGTACAAAAATGAGGCAAAAAAATTTATTTTGCTCTCTGACCCCGAACCTTGGTGGCGTCATACCCCCGTACCCATGAGTCACTGAGCAAAACCAGCAACGGCAAAAAGTTTCCCATGCCCAAAAACCCCCAGGTGAGTGAAACTAATGAGCAGCCCAAGACGTCACAATAAATTTTGGGCCGAGGAACGTCAGGGTGCAATACCCCGTACCTCAAACCAAAAAATCCAGAACCGGAGCTTTAATCGAAAAACAAAGAAGTAGCCCGGCATTCAATATTTTACTATGAAATAAACCCAACCAGAGTAAAAAATTCGAAAGTTAAAATAAAAATAAGCTTGCTTCCGTGAGGTTACTAAAATGGGGTGAAAAAACCGCATTTTGACATCTGACCCGAACCATGGGGGCGCCATATCCCCGTACCCATTGAACCATGGGTCACAGAACAAAACCAATACCGGAAATTAGTTCACTATGCCCGAAAACCACCAGGTAAAACTTATCAGCCGCCCAGGACGTCAAAACAAATTTTCAAATTTTGGGTCGAGGAACCATTGGGACGCCATACCCCCGTACCTGAAACCCCATAAATCCAGAACCGGACTCTTAATCGAGAAACAAAAAAGAGGCATCGGCATTTATCATTTTACTATGAAATAAAATCACCCAGAGAAAAAATTCGAAAGTTATGATAAAAATAACCTTGCTTCCGTGAAGTGTACTGAAATGGGGTAAAATAAGGCAAACACCCACATTTTAACTTCTGACCCCGGAACCGGACTCCAAATCAAAAAACGCTGGACGATGTACACGGTAAATCGACCATGAAGGTTCGAATGAGGCCACTATCATGAAAATCAGTTATGTTGTTCCCGAGTTATGGCCGACTACACACACAGAAGGAATTTAAAAGTTTTCACCCCTGCAACACACAATCTCCACTACGTTTCTCTACGTTCCGACAAAGCAAAGCCAAATAATTTTGGGGTGTGTTAACAATAACTGCCGTCTTGTCCGTTTTAATGTATATTTTGGCGTATTATTGTGTGAGACCTTTAAAAGAGCTCTACAAGGTACAGTTTTGGCGTTAGCTTCATTTATCGACTAACAACATGTTCTCGAGGGTTTCGCGTTCCGTCTAAGACGAAACGAGTTTCCACTATTATACATCACATCGTAAATTCATGACCAACATCCTTTTAACAATTTATTAACAATCCAATTATGCGAATAGTGGGAAAGCACAGCCGCACAGCAAATACATTGATCGTGAATGAAACCGGGAGATGATAAACATAATTTCAGCCTGACGTTATCTTCTTGATTAGTTTCCTCTACATCGAATACAACTGCTGCACCCGTATGTGCGTACCATGTGATAGTTCATTAGATACTTTGACTTCATTTTAATCAAATATCCAAAGCCAAAAAATTGCTGTGCGGATGTCTTTCCAACATGGCTCTGGTTAAAATTCGGTTCCAACTAACTGGCAAAATACCTAACCAATGAGCTATCTGGTTGTCTGATTCAAACGATGTTAACTGACACCTACCAACATTTCAGCGTCCGTATCAAACTGAACAGTACGAGACCGATCTCTTGCCGAGTGTAGATCTGCACGGTAGTAAGAAAGTTGAGAAAGCTCTCTAAAACCATTAAGCAAACCACATAACAAAAACGTTTTAGAAAATCAGGTAATTTCAGTAATAGCTAGCTTCAAATAAACAGGAAAAATTTGACTAGTGCAAATACGCAAAAATATATCAAGCAGGTACCAGCTATAAACCTGGGTCGGTGAAACTACATAATTAAGTTTAAATTGGTTACTTCGCTATCATAAGGCAAAACGCTATGTGAGCTCATATCACGGAATTATATTTTTGCGACTAGCTAGGATATCGAAAAACGGCATGGCGTAATTTGCATCCTCTTTAATTGCAGTTTTAACGTGGCAGAACTGGCACTATAGATGTCAGGGTGTCAACGGAGTTTCGGTTTCTGAAATTCTGGTGTTGGTTAGGGCTCTGGCTAATGTTTGATGGAATTCAACTTGTGGCTTCATACCTTTTGGATATTTGCAAGACAAAATTTGTAATAGGCTATTTCTAATCAAAATTAGCTAGGAAACTAAACTAAATCAAAATCAACAATATTCTTGGTGCTATAAATTTGGCATGCCCACAGTGGGGGACCTTTACATTCCTAACCCAATGTTTCCCAGTGGTCGCAAAATCGCCCGAAGCCCCAATGTGTTGAAAAAATAATTTATTTATCAATGCCCCTAAATTTATGTTTTGTGCATGCTAAATATTTTTAATTATTAATTACTTATTATTTGTAATGCTAGAACGTTATTTATAGTTAGCAAACATTTCTACGACAATAAAAGAACCTAGAAATGTGGAAATAAATAACATGTAGCATAACAAATCAAAATCCCTTCCAAGGCTTTCATAGTTCCCAAAGAATGAACATGGGCCCCATAAAGTTCCCCCACTTTTCAAAAGGTTGTGGACAGACCTGTTAGTATAATAATACAGCAAAATGTTTTCAGTCTCTATATTCATTCAGGAACATGTCGTTCTTTAATTTTGCTGCAGCCATTTCTTAATCTATACGAAAAAATTATAAGACGCAGGAAGATAACGCTAGACAATCACACACTAACATATATATAAATTTTAGAGTGCTCTTTGTATTCCAAAATTTGGTACCTATACCGCAGGGAGTATATAACCGGAATTCCGGCGAATATCGTGTTCCAGCTGCGGTTCCGGTAAAGGGCAAAAACCCATACCGGAACCGCAATTCCGGTTTAAAAATTATGTTTGAAATTTTCCACATTTTTGCTTCATCTGTGGTGCCAAAATATGTATGTAATATATATACAACGATCAAGTTCCAACACAACCAAGAAAAGAAAAGATTAACTCAGCAATTTGCCGTGTGAAACGTATGTAGGTTACATAATTTCAGTAGGAATTTTTCATCTTAACCTGCAGGAATTTGTTAACAAATCAAAGCCAGGTCGATGCTTGTAGCAGATATTTTACACATTCAGAAGACTGAGGTGTACGTTCAAATTAAACCGGCCCAACTCACTAACAGAGTATGGATTACGTAGAAGTACTTAGCGTAAGCTTGGCTAACATAAATTGCGTCAAGCACCAGCCAGTGTGCTTGCAAACTTTGTAAATCAGTCTACATAAACTTAAAGTAACGTTATCTGCAACGCAGCCAGAAGCTACTTTCTTGCCAATGACTTGTATGTATTAAAACTGGAGTTGCAGCGAAAACAGGATCTCAAAATACGGAGAACATAAAATCATGTCTGAGATGCTAGCCGCTGGCGAAGGCAAATTTTTTCTAGTGGTGATAATCAGGTGCTGCGTGTTGCTAAAGAAACTACCACTGAAACCACAAAATTCAATATTTCTTGCTCCAATGACAAAAAAGACTTAAACTTTAGAAAATTATATTTCAACAAAAATTAGAATTTCGATAAACATAATTTTTACGTTGCATATCCTACCGCTTGCTGTATTGGATACATACCATTATGTAAATATACTTTTTCATATCCAATCAGTACGAAAACCTATAGATTCTCCTGTCCTCTAGGTATAACTAAATGAAAAACTGTCAGAATTTGCGTTTTGCTAAAATTTAGCATACATAGCCCTAGTAAGGGAGTATCATAGCATACATACATTTAGTATACATAGCCCATCATGGGAGTAACGACATACACAAAGTAAGTAAATGGCAAGCACAATAGAGGACCAAATTTCCGATAAAAATGTCTAAAATTTTCTACTGTTTTTGTTGCACTCGTGGTCTAAACAGCTTTTTATCTAGACGCTTATCAGTTTCCTTTCGTAACCAGCCAAAACAAGAATATATACTACCAAATTGCCCTATAAAATATAAATTGGACAAATGTTTACAGTAGGATTTTTCACTTTAACCCTGTAGAAATTGTTCTCCTTATGCTGATCTTAACTAAACAATGCGCCAGGCGTATGCTTGTGGCAGTTGTTTTACTTATTCAGAGAGTGGCGGTTTGTTTCAATAGAACCGGTTCGACCCAATACGCAAACTGAGCATGAATTTCGTAGAAAACTCAAGCCGGGCTTTCTAGTTTGAACACGGCATCACAACATAGCCAAATTGAGCGTATTATATTACTGCAAGCTTGTCCAACATAAACTGAATCAAATCAAGCGTTCAGAAACGTAAAATCTGTTAATTTGTATACCCTGAAGTTAAATACCATTGCAGAAACGCAGCCAAACACTGTGTTGTCGGAGGGAACTCTGTTAATTATTGTTAAATGCGTGGAGTAATATGAAAGTTTGAACCAGTCATACCACACAAATTTGTTCAGAAACTAGAACCGTGAGTAATTTTTTTTAAAAACTGTTGAAAACAATATTTCAGATGTATTGTCGAATAACACATAACCAGTATATAGCAAACGCAGGATAAACGGAGCAAGCGTCGTTTCACCTATAGGTTGACATTGTGTTTATCACGCGCTGAGATGTCCACAGCCTTCCGAGGGGGAACTTCATGGGCCCATGTTTATTCTAAGGAGAAGGGTAAATTTTGCTTAAAAGTGTAAATATTAGCATATTATTTTCATGTACTTTTACTATCGTACAATTAATTTTAAGCCACAAAACAGCGTTTTAGCGTTACTAATTGTCTTTATAATGTTTCAAATTACTTACTGCATATTCAAAATCCTAAAACGTTGTGGACCCTAAGCCCACCAAACAAAACTGGAAACGCATGAAGTAGTAGAGCTGGTCTCTAGATAACTAAACTAGTAACTCTATCGAGACTGCAAAACGTAGTGAAGCAAAGGTACGCCTACGCCTTTTGCGTGTGTAACAGATCCATACTGGATCGTTACGAGGTAGATTAATCCTGACCATAGCCTAATGGCAGCATTTTATTGAAAACCAATAATCCTGCCACACTCCAATGGCCAACATTTAATAGACAGTCCAATAATCCTGGCCACACTCTAATGGCCAACATTTACAAATACCCCAATTATCCTGGCCACAGTCTAATGGCCAACATTTAGACGAAGATCTCAGTAATCCTGGCCACAGTGTAATGGCCAACATTTTATCGAACACCATTAATCTTGTCCAGAGTGCAATGGCCAACATTTAGACAAATTCCCCAATAAACCTGGCCATAGAGTAATGGTCAACATTTTAGAATTTATTTGCGATTGTTCCCCAACGTAGAACACCCGACAGAAGTGACCCAACTGGGTACGGAAAACGCTGTAGCACCGGAGTACGTACGTAAATGGGATTAGAACCAATATATATAACCTCTTTGCACAAGCGAAAAGACAAGCCGACTTCCCCCGTATGTACGAACTGGCCGCAAGACTCTGCCGTCACCCTATTTATAAACCGTAAAAATATAGCACAAATAATGAATCGTTACGTCCGTTAGCCTCATTATGAAGAGAGATTTCCGTCATATTTCGGCCCGCACCGCGGACAGTTCTTGGTGACAAAAAGGTATCGTTATTAACATTTCAGGAATGGGTAATCATAGAAGCATTGCGACCGTAGATATGCGTATATATCTATTTATAATTATTGATTGCTGTGAGCCATAAAGGCTTCTTTGCCATACTAGAATCGCGTATATATAACTCTATATATAGTAACATTACCATCGTTTGTTATAACCATATTGTTATGGCCATAAAGGGACTTGTTACATACTTGACTCGTATGATCATGACCGTATCATATATACTTGTGTACCATTGGGATTACCATCGATACTCATACATATTTTCAGGTATACGTACACAGCTTGGCAGTCCGATTTGAACAATATTTGCTGACCATATATCTATAATATAGATACGTTATCGTTGTACCATGTTCATGCCATACTTTTGTGTTGTTAAAGGCCATAAAAGCGCCCATATTTTATCATGATCCTATATCATTTTATGATCCTTATATTCATACCATGTGTTATGTTGTTAAAGGCCATAAAAGCGCCTGTATTTTGCTATGATCTTGTACTATTTTTCGATTACCATGATATATTGTACCATTGAACATGAACGTATACTTGTTGCACGATATTTGTACCGTTTTCTTGGCCATAAAAGCACCAATTTGCATTGTAAATTCATGCCATTTGTATGATAATTATTACGTGTTGTTGCATGCTTGTAGTGTAGGAGTTTGGAGGCATCGATGTTCCAGGATAATTTGTTTAGGATAATTTTAAGAAAACTTAGGGATTTTTACGTATACCAATTAGTGTTTTATAGGTAGAAATTATGAGTGTGGCGAGCCCTTGCCATACTCGACTCGTGGAAATTTAGGACGGTACGACTCCCCGCCGAACCCGGTATATACGTAGGAATTGCCTTACCCCGCATGGTAGAACTGCGAAGTTTGTTGCAAATTGTTATAGGAAATACTGGCCGTGATGGATACGCGTTACGACCATCCTCACATTTGAGGACCACAAAGAGTTTGGCTGTCTGCCCTATAGCGAACAGCAAACGAACAAATTTTCTGAAAAGTTTTAGCACGAAAAGTGAAATATCTTTTATAAGGTGTTCAATATTCACAATTACACTGGTAAGTTGCAAGTATAAAAGAAATATAAAAATTACCAGCGTTCATTTTCGCTGGTCGAAATATAAGATAAAATTAAAGAAAATTTATGAAAACTTGGTGTCAAAAGTATCGGCTCCGTCCCATAACTCTGGAACCGTTGAGAATTCGAAAATTTAGTACTCAACGTTTTTGGTTTTTGGTAGGAAATTTTTTTCGGTCTTTCTAATGAGACCGGTTTCGAGGAGATCCGGATCCACGGACTTCTGGGCAAATAAGTATATGCCTAAATGAATAAAAACACGATTAATTAAGTAACTTAACGAATATTAGACACAGATAAACGTATAGGATATCATTAGGTTCCCAGCAACCCAGGCTTTAATTTGAGCCCGTACCGGTCCCTCTGTGCCCACTTTTAGGTACCCCTTCCCGTGAAAATCACAGGAATAGCGCCCCGACAGGCGTGTAACCCCTCAATAGATTCCCCTTGTCGAGAGAAACGCAGATATGTATAAATCACCCCAGTAAATGTGCCCCGAACCCAGGGGAACCGTTTAAAACACCCTCGTTTTTGAAAAATTTGGCATGGACCCTCCCCCAAGAACTCATTTCCCCCTGTTGACCGAGTGCGGTCCTGTTACATATCATCTTGACCGGACGGATCTACTGAGTCCGAGTCCGGGTTTCTCTTGGCACTTCGGCCATCGCCCAGGGACCCCCACCCTTCTTTTTCTCTCTTTGCCCTCGTTTCTTTCTTTTGTTTACATAACCCGCGTCTCTTTTCCTAAAATTTACTTCTAAGCACGATTATATAAAATGGACGATTATATAAAATTAATATTTAGTTGATACGTATTATATAAATTTATATTGGATGCACAAGTTCTACCGCAACTTCTTATCAGCAGTAGTCGCTTTGTCGTTTAATATTAAATTAATATTAGACCCATGTGGCTTCTGTTTCGTTAAGCAAATAATCTCAGGTATACGCTTCTTCGCGAACATATATATTTATATATATCAAGCTTAGATGTTGGTAGAGGTCAAGAGTTTACTATCTGTGGTGAATAAATTTCGCATTAACTTAATATAAAGCTAATATCAAAGCGATTGTCGCCTGCACCACTGAGGCTCGAGTGTTTCAGCTAACGCGCTTAGAGCTTATTAAGATGCTGATCGTTTAACAAAAATTTATAATAGATCTATATTAGCTGCAATTTAATATTATATTTTAAGAAGGTCTTTTATCGATAAACAAGTGTAAAGTTTAAATAAGTTAATATTAAACTTGGTATTTGTACAATCAACGACTACGCCGCCGCTATTTGAGCAAATAAGTTGGGTGTCCGATTTATAGAAAGTATATATATTTTATATTAAATTTATCTAAAGTTTAAATTATTTGATGTTCTCGGGACTCCTCATCAGTAGTTGCTACAAGTTTTGTTAGTTTGATATTACTTGGACCACCAAGCTTTACGCTGTGGGATGAAGCTAGTGTTACCGTTGACATTTAAATACGGAATTTTATTAGAGGTTTCTAGGCGTTTGATATTAACTTTATTCAGCAGTATGGTCGTAAATTATTTTAATTACATAAAGTTCGAACATTAAAATGGTCCAAATAAGCACTCTAACTAACCCCAAATTTGAAAACTCAAAATTTTCATATAAAAGCAGAGACGCACGAGCTCTGCAGAGTTCAGTCCGACTTCGACAGCGCAGAGTTCGGTCGTTTTGCAGACCGATTCTGGCGCTCATCTTCAATGCGTTTTTTTCTCGTTTTCATTGGTTTACTCGTGGTTGTCTTTGGTTTGGCCGTGCCTGCGGATGGATGGGCGATGGACGCCGACGAAACGATCCGACTCTGTAAGTATAGACAGGGAGGTGAAGTGGCGCAAGCGAGCCTAGTTAGTATTCGGTTAGGAGACGCCCGACGTTGGATAGTTAGATCATAGGACCGAATGTCGTTTCGATGAGCGTTATCGTACAGCTACAGCCTCCGCTGTCCATACTGATTTTTACACTATAGTTTAGCCCGCCCTAGCCCGTTCCGCCGACCCTTAGCCATGCTTAGAGATTCGCCTGTATTAATTGGAAAGTCGAAGTCGAGTTGAACCTCCCTCGGTCATTGAGTTGGGGTACAAACAAACGCGACACTCGCGTCGAAATTGATTTTACATGTTTCCCTGAGCTGAGGTAGGATTGAAAAACTATGAGTATTGAGCTGACCGAGGTTAAACAAACTTTATTCTGAATGGAAATCATCAGTTGAACTCCGAATCATCCGAAGTTATGTCGTACCGAATTTTGTCAAGCTTTTACCGATGATTTTGCTCAGGATTTGTTGCGTTTTATCGTGTTCTTTGGACACAAGGCTGTCCGACGTTTTTGCTCTTTTGCGAGAAAGAATCTAGGATAAAGCTACCCAGTGGAGAGTTCCAAAGTTATTGCCGGAATTCAGTTGAGTTTTAGTGATGAGATAATGGTGCACCGACGGCTTCTGAAAATTTGGTATTAGAAATGTCAGCAGAGAGACCTCGCCTAAGTCGAAAATCGTTATATCTTAGGAACCACCCCAGGGCTTCGATTCAAACTTTATCCGGATCTCTAGGAGGATCCGAACCATAGTTTCAATATTTAAAACGCTCAGATATCGAGCCGGAAATACAAACCCGACGACCCGGAAGGGGGTCGCTCCCACCAAAATTTGAAAATCAACATATTTTAGGTTTTTCTCCAGGAATTCGGCTAAAACTTTGGCAGTTTCTTCGTAGTACTGTCTACTAACGAATAGGACTCTAAAACATGTCGGTTTCGAGTCGGAACCCCAAACCTGACGGCCTTGAAGAGGCCCGCCACCAGTGAAAACGTAAAATTAAAATATCTTAAGATCCATTCCAGGAATTTTGGGGAAACTTTCGCTGTTTCTTCGTACGAGCGTCCGCTACCGGACACAGTTCTAAAACCCAACATTATCAGGCCGGAATCACAAACCCGACGGCCCGATAGAGGTTTGCCCCCACCCAAAATTTTAACCGGTGGTAACTCGAAATTCCCTCTAGGAACTTCGCTGATTTTTATTGTACAAATAGAGGCCCGTTAGGCCTTCCATTTGAGCTATTAAGCCCGGTAAAGCCGTGGCTAATTCAAAAATTATGAAAATTATGGACCCGGGCATAGCAAAATCCTCCCAGGGTCGACACAAATTTCACAGAACTTTCTGCAGTTTTGTATACAGCTTTGTGAGTTGGATTTGGTTTTGCTTTTGCACATATTTCAGAGTTTCTCTCTTTCTCCCTCTGAGTATATAGCAGTACAGCAGCACGAAAGCCGTCGGAGACGTGAATCTCCGATATACGGCCGCTGCAACGAAATTATCAAATTTACCAGAGTTGGTAAATTTGCTAGTAGTGGCAGAGTTTTGGAGAAACAAAATTGACGATGTCGCTAGACGTGATATCGGGTCTACCGGGCCTCGGCCCGACCGACCAATTTTTGTGAGGACCGTTGACTCGGTCCTAGCCAATTGTCTAATAAGGTCAAATCCAGCCCCCATGCAAAATTTCGTAGAGAAAGGCTGGCAAATTAGTAAGGTATTGCAAACTATAGGTTCTCCCCAGCCGCTACCGTTTTGTACTCAACAACCTCGGTCGAAAACTAGCGATCAAAGGATAGAAATCTAGTGTTACTCGGTTAAGAACATTGCTACGGTCGTCCCAACCACCGGGTCCTCCGCTTATTGACTCGCTTTGTCGAGTAGGAACTGTCACAAATTTCGCTGCAACTTTAGCTTCAAACAGAGCCCTTTTCGAGAGCCTTTCTTTATAGATAAAATAACCGTAGGTTTTATGCTTTTCGAATGGTGTCGATGGCCCTTACGGCATCGCCACGCGTAGTTCTAGTTTTAGCAGGATTGGCAAGCTTCTGAATATAATTTTAATCCGCTGCGGAAACACCCTGTAGTCGACCTAAAGTTTGGATAATGATAGTATACAGCCGCTCATTTGGTATCGGTTAATTAGATTCAAGGTAGTGTTTAACGTCAGTTAGAAAATGTCGGTCCCCGCTTACTTTACCGGGACCTATAAGCCACTCATTAGACAATTCATCCAGCCCATGTTGACACTCATTTGGATCATATTCGAATTCGAGGATACGAAAGTCCATTTTTGTACGCATTGATCTAGGACTAAATTCAGTATCGGTATTGTTTCGCTTGAAAGAATAATTTCCTAGAATTTTGGAACCAAAACTAAGCCGCCCTCGTCTTGCAATTGGTAGCACTATACCTTATGGTCACCGTCGACATGTATGTATGCATGCGAGTAGGAAAAATTTTGTACTGTACCACTGTCGCACCATAGAATTCAGGAGTCGTACCGACGAGCACTATTATAAATAACCGATTATCATGTACCATAGTCTCGCGATTAGGGTGAGCAAAATGAAGTCTCGCAAACGTCCCGTTGTACGCTCTGCCCCGCACACCTTGTTTTGTTTCCGCCTTTCGCTTACCTGAATCTATTGTTGTGTCGGAGTACCTTCTCTATTAACAAACGTTGTACCGAGCAAGTAGTTCAATGGCGCCTCTCTTTTTATCGATAACTAACCGTAACACTTACCGGTACTGGATTTTCGATTTGACCCGCTGTTTTTCATGAGTAAGGTAAGCGCAGCTGTCATTAGAAAAGGCTTCACAGTACATGCCGTGTTTTGACTCGGCTATGAGAGTTCAGTGAAAAAGGCGATGACTCCACAAACCGCCCCAATTGATGCTCTGCTCATTCTTGTATTAGCGTACCATATCTGCGACACAATGTTTATTTTATTCGCCCATACAATATGTATCTGTCTATATACTCATAAATTTGGTACTCGTCAATAAACGCTCAGGTTAAACTCAAGTTGTTCAAGTGTTTTGCTGACCCGTAGTAGCGATAGGAACTAAAAGGGGTTTGAAATCCGTCACCCCGACCGACGACCCACGTTCAGGTTTGACACGCGCATCGAAGAAGCAAACCTTAGCGTGACTCGCCAATTACCAATAAGCTCGTTAATCGTATTATAATAGGTACGACTAGTGCGACTCACAAGAGGAACTTACCGCGAATTTTAAAACTCATCACGCTGAGCACCCAGAGTAGGAAATTTACACCCACGCGAATCCGACGTTAAACGTCTAGGGATTTGTCGGACCCTAGTGGGGGCCACTGGCTAAATTTATCCAAAATTCTACACTTCCCGGGTTAAACGTGGATAAGGAATAGCGGTCTCGTCACTTTGGCCTGAGAGCAGGTGACAAAGCCAACCTCCCTGGGGTCCTCAAAGGTAGTAAGTACCTCGTAGACTACGTGCGCAACCCGTCCGGCAGGATCAGAACACATCCTGTAAAGCGCTCTCGCGGCTTGCTAAGCTCCGTAATTTCTTGGGCCTGACTCGAATAAAAGAAAATTTACCCGACAGGTCCGCCCTTGAAGTCACGATAGCCGGGGTCGTATGGGCATTACGTCTGGGAAGTGCGTAATGCAGCAGCGTCACGTCGATTTTATTACAAGTGGGGACCACGCCGTGAGGAAAATTTATTCGTTTACCCTATACGCCGTGAGCAAAATTTATTCGTTTACCCCATACGGTGTGAGTAAACTTTATTCGTTAATTCATTTAAACCGTTTGCATGAGTGACCTCTCGCATGCATGCAAGGTGACCCCAATCTGGAAATATGTGTACTTAAGAGTATTGTAAGAGTGCGTGACCCAGGATGATGCCAATCGGAGTATTTGTGTTGTTATGCATTAATGATTGTTTGTCATGTCGTATTGTTATTGGAATTGTTGTCGTATCGACATGTTGTTGTACTCGTGTACATGTGCAACCGCCCGTGCGAAAATGGAACGATTCAACCACGCGCTGAGAGGTTCGGTCCGGAGGAGCGACCCCCAGAGGGGGAACCATTATTTCAGGAACTTAAATCACTAGCCCGTATACTCAAGTAATACTTATGTATCAACAAATTATAGTTCGATTGTATGGTAAAACGTCGTCAAATTATTCAGTAATAATCAATTCGGACTCAATTGCGTAAATTTATTGAGCCGTCGATAATCGTCTTGGAACAGTAATCGGGATCTTGATTGTACTAATTGGTTAACTGGTCGCATTAATAAAGCTAATAATTGGGCTATCGGTCGTATTAATTGGATTGTTGGTCTTACTAATTGGGTTATCGGTAATATTAGTTTGGGTTAATTGGTCGGTATAATTTGGTTATTGGTTATAGTAATCGGGTTATTGGTCGCACTAATTTGGGATACTGGTTATATTAAACGGGTTATTGGTTGTACCTATTGGGTTATTGGACTCATCGGCATTCGAGTAGGAAAGGACTATTAGAATCATCGGAATTGGTCGCCGTTATTAATTGGGACCTTGTGAACGACATCATCGACCAAGCCGCGCCACAGTTCCAGAATAATTACGGTCAAATGAGAGAAAAATCCAACCAATGGAATGGCGATGTGCAACGCCGCCGTAACCAAGTTAATTGTAACGCTACCCGCCGTAACAGAGCTAGAGATCCCAGTCCCGCCACGAATCATAGGTTAGAAGTTTTGAGTCGAGAATTAGGAATGATCCAGGATAGATTAGGGTTTGGTGAACAGTCTGGACAAGTAAATGCAATTGCAGTAACTGACGAACAGTATGACAGCGACGGATATTTGACCGCTGCGGACGACTATAGTGATTATGACGAAACTGATGGTGGTGATGTGATCGCTCGACATGTGAACGTGATCGTAACCGCTCCGTTTGATAATGATACGTGTCACACTCGGAGTCGCGAGTCGTCATACTCGACCGACCATGTTACTACCGATGAGTTAATTGAAATGGACAAAGACATTTGTGGACGTGAAGGGACATATTACGACTACGAGGGCGAACTTCTAAACAGTACAAATGGTATAGAGGTAGATATGAATAGCAAGGAAGAAATATCGGTGATCTGTAGTAATTTGTCCGAAAATGGAAAAGAACCTTCTGTAGGTACGTAGCTCAAATGGTTATGAGATAGGTCAGGATGTAGCAAATGAGAGTATAGATACAGTAAGTGAAAATATGGATATAGCAGATGATTGTAGTTCCAGACTCTGTGATAATTTTCCGGTAGCCGGCGCCGATGAGATAAGTCCGTGTGGGTTTGATAATTTTCCGGTAGCTGGCGCCGAAGAGATAAGTCCGTGTGGGTTTGATAATTTTCCGGTAGCCGGCGCCGAAGAGATAAGTCCGTGTGGGTTTGATAATTTACCGGTAGCCGGCGCCGAAGAGAGAAGTGTGTGTGGGTTTGATTATGCCGGTACGCGCCCTGGGACCACCTCCTGTAGGATTTCCGGGATCCCCAGTTCTTTGGAGATGATTGATATTGATGAAGCTGAAAGTGATAATGATAATTTTAATTTTTATTCCTCCTCTGAGACTGGCCCATGTTGTGTAGTGAGAGAGAATATTGGCCACTGCGATGTATCCCGTATAACTGCCGTCAGGGCGGGTGGTAACGCTCGTAGCGACCGGATTCCGGCTACGTCGAGGTATCGCGCAATGGCGTTTACGCTCGCCGCGTCCGGGTCCAATACTTATATAAGTTGTTCAGCTAGTAGTGATGTTAGAGTTAAGGATCTAGGCGTGGAAGCCACTAATGATTTTATAGTTCAACCTGCCCAGACTCCATGTGCTCTGCCGTGTGAGGTATCTATGAAGCCTGTAGTGAAGTGGGATGAACCAGGGATGATGGAGGCTCTATCGACCGAAAACAGGGCCCGTTTGGTAGCGATCAGTCCTAGTTCCGTTCAAAATAATAAGGATTGCATATATCCGTGTAATGAGTCGTATGGTGTGAATGTGTGTGGGACGGAGGGCAACGTCAGTCGTCCTGTTGTTGAATGTGATGTGTCATGTGTATCCCCCTTTAGGCGCGCTTTAGAGAATAGCGCTGAGCGTGATATTATTGAAGTTTATTTAAAACCGGCGGATATTATTATGGGGCAGGAGGTGAATTTCCCACCCTCACTGACCAGGGATTCTCCAGTCATTGGGTCCTTCCTTGATGCTGACCGGGGCTGCCCTCGTCGCCCGTGTCCATGTGGAGGTACTGAACGATTCGCGACCGTTGGGACCGAAGAAGCGGATGTGATCGTTGGGGCTGAAAATACTGCCTGGAGTCCATCCAGACATGGGAGTGAAGTAGATGGGGTGATAGAATTTGACCGATCGAAACACTGTGAGGAACCACATGCGTCCACCATCGAAGTAGATGAGGTGATAGAATTTGACTCTTCAACCCTCGGTGAGTCTGCAACCCCCGTCGTTGGAGCGCGAAACGACAGTCCCGTTGATGATGTTAAAGCGAATTGTTGTGTGAATGTTGTTGCTGTTGTTGATTGAAATGTTGTTGGTGGTAATGCAGTGGATGTTGTTGAGTTTGTTGATTCAAATGTTGTTGTGAATGTTGTTGAAACCACTGCTGATGATGGTGATTCTGTGGATGTTGCTGATTTAAACCCGTTGAATTCGCGAACAGTGAAGGAAATAGTTAAGGAAACTGCGGTTGATCTCTCGTGCCCATGTGGAGGTAAAGAGCAAGTTGCGTACTGCTCCACCGATGAAACGGACATGATCATTGTGAGTAAACAGAGTTATATATCGACCTGCCTGGGGTCTGTTCAGGCACGGGCCTGTAGCATAGGGTCTTCGGGAGCCGATCGATCGCATATTGAAGTTGTAGAAGTTAATGATTTAAGTAATGTAGTTGATGGTAATAGAGTTGTTGAAGATAGTAATGAATATAATGTAGTCGAGAATAGTGAACTTGTCGAACATATTAACAAAAATAATGCAGTTGATTTTAATGAAGTAGTTGGAAATAAGTAGAGTTAGTAAGGAAGATAAAGTAGTTGAGTTAAGTGAGGTTAGTGAAGTTGATGCCCAGATCGGGACAGATTTTGAGATTCCAAATACAGAAGATGGTGATGATAATAATAGTGATGTTGAATCAGACAGTCAAGATGAGGACGAGCCAGAAGTTTGGCTATATTGGCAAGATCCCTATAGAGCCTGTTACCGTAGGCAAAATACGCCGCCGCCACACGAGTGGGACTCGACAGGTAAATGGGAATGCCAACGACCAACCAAGGAAAGTAGTCAAGCCAGTGAGGCTGAGTTAATAGTTGAAGATAATAATATAAATAAGGAATTAAGTCAGAGTGAAGAATCGCTAGTTAGCGAAGAATCTAGTAAGGATGAAGAATGCGATCAAGCAATTGCTAAGATTATGGAGCGTAGCGAAGAGTTAGTGCAAGCGGAGGATCCTATCGAAGGAGTGCCGAGTATGCCTCTGGGTAACTTTGGTGAATCCAATAATAACGAAGCAAGGGATGTGGAGTCGGAAGTCGATCCGAGTCTGCTGAACTTGCATTGTAGGTCCGAAATAGAGCCCTCTAGTCGAATCTCTTCCGTAGAATTTAATACGTCGCCTGACACGTTCTTGTTTAAGGAACCCGAAGTTGTAAATGATAACAGTAATAGTAGTGATAATGATATGGACTTTAGTTGGACACGAGAGACTTTGTTGGAATATATATGTGAATGAGGAAAGAACGAGACGATTACGTGAATTGGACGAACGCTTGCATAAGTTATTCGAATGGACTTTGATAATAATGCACCTATTGACTTTGGAACTTTGAGAACGTAACAGACTTATGGGACCGGACTACATGTTCACCATTCCCAATGAGAAAGTGAAGACGATGAAGTACCGCTATCCACGTATAGAATTTAGTCCATTCCAACCCAATCCAGGAGACCGAGACAAAGAACGAATGGAAAAGGTAGAGTTTGTAATACCCGACAAATGTTTAGGCCTCGAACTGCTTTGTCTACCGCAACCAAGGATACTCTTTTACCGACGCACCCTTATCGTAATAGAACAACTGAATACTTTAGCTCGTTTGTTCGAGATACGTTCGGATGCATGTAGGCAGCCCGAACTAAAAGGGGATGCAACTGTTTTAGCCCGTTTACTAGGCGTAGTGTCACCGATAGAACACCGAACCACAGGAATTTATCTAAGTATCATACCTTTAGTATCCTTGGAACTCCTTTTGGAGTTGGTAGGTAAATGCGTGAATGGCCACACGCTCCGCCAAGTCATGAAGGAGACCTACAGGGCTGAGCTGAGTTACCGACCCACTTGTCAGAAATGTGGCGAAAATCATCTTGATCTGTCTAAGCCCTTACTTTTTCCCGAAAGCGAATGTTATTTTGACGGATATTACGCAAGATGGAGTTATACCGGAACCTTATTTACCAGTTGTGCCTTTATCGATTTAGATGGAACTATTTGGCCTCGTTGGTCATACCTCATAGGATTAGGAACACAGTCAGCAAGAGTAAGCCATCGCAATAGTAATCTAGAATTTCACGAGATAATCATACAAGCCCTTTATCTCTTCGATACGATTTTTCGAAACCATGGTACCAATGGTGTCCCAGCGGATAAGCTTACACAGCACATAATGAAACATACAACGTTTGAGAATGAATCTCATCGCCAAGATCGCCAGAAATTGATAACGACCCAGCTACATCTACTAAGACACCAGGTAGCCTTGTTAACGTGTGAATCCCCAATACGAAGCACCTCAGTAGAAGACCTCGATCAGCAGTTAGCTGATGCGATGGAGGAATATCTAGATGAAACGGACACCGACCCCGAAATGAATAACGATCGGAACGATAAAGACACAAGTCTTCCCCGCCAGGATGAAGTAGGATTAGCACCAGTCCCCGAGGAACCTCAACGGACGCCAGTCGCGCCTAAACCATTAGTTGGATACAGGACTAGTACCTTAGTCAATGGTATTTATGGAGTTCTCTTAGTTATGTGGTTGGCATTGATATCAACCGCTCACGCAGTTTCGACGCCGATGAGCGAGAAAATGTCCCGTCTAGGAGTAGTAGTAAACTCTCGAGTAGGAGTTGTAGCTGAACCTCAAGGACTAATGATCACGTCAGATCAACTTACTTATTTGCCTGTAGTTTTACAGCTAACATTAAGACTTTGGAGACCAGATATGAGAGCTCCATCAGACGAAGTTACCCCTTGCTTGTTATACAACGCGGATGACTCATGTTCATCCGATTGTTGCTATTGGTGCAATTGCACAACTGATCCGCAGTTATACAAGACTATGCGAGAACTAGGAACAGAGTTAAGTGGAACCTATAACGGAGTTTTGGACATTAGTTACTATTCGAACCTTATGCGCACATTTTGCGATAATAACCTAAATTTCTGTCATAATGACCCTAAGAGGAGCAAGCGTTTCGTTACGCTTATCGCAGCTGCCGCTGGAGCAGTAAGGATGGGAATGGGAATATCCATTTCCAATGGCATTCACATACATAATATGGGAAACCAAATGCACGCCTAAGAACTTATATGAGGGATACTTTGGAATGAACCCTACGTAATACGAAGGAGATTAAGAAGTTGACCCAAGCAAAGGAAGAGTTATATGCATTCCTACAACATAGCATGCAGGAAGTAGTTGATATGGTAGAACAAGTTAGGTGCTCACAACATAGAGCAGCCATGCAAGTGAACCAGATGTTGCTTACCCATACAGTTCGAGCCAACATCCGATCCTAAGTCCAAGCAATAATGCAGTCCATGTTGAGTGGAGAACTAACGCCGACCGTAGTAGATGCCCTAATGTTAAGACCCTTGTTTGAAATGGATCCAAGAATCTCCCAGCTAATTTAGCCCGTGAACCTAATTTAGCATACCAATTTGGACGAGTTTTACCAGTTAATGTGGATTTGAATACTTTTCGATTTGGGTTTATTTTGCAGTTACCCTTACCCGCTGAGAATGATGTAAGACCGTATTTTCGCATATATATAACACTGGTTGGAATGTAAACGGTACCCGAACGCATGTAAAGTTACCGCTGCCAGAATACGCAGCACGCGTATCTTCATCGCGCTTTGAAGTATTAAATTTAGCCGCTTGTAAACGCCGTCCAGGCATTGTATTTTGCGAACCGCACGCGCTTGTAACTGATCAACGCATACATTGCCTTGATTGGATTATCTCGGGTGACCTCGTCTCTGAGTACACGAAATCAAAGTGTCAAAACCGTTCTCTAATCAGACCACTTGACAATGGTACCGATGTCTACACTACTATACAAGGAGTTTTGCTTCGAACTTCGGAGGAGAAACTCGTAATCACAGATAAACGACATTTCGCACATATTACCCAAGGACAGAATAGGATAGTACCCGACCATGGAGTCGTTTGGATGCCAAGATTTCTGAGTGGCTAAGCTGCTACAAGCATCGACCTAGCTTTGTTTTGTTAACAAACTCCTGACGGATAAAGATGAAGAATTCTTACTGAAATTGTGTCCACTTACGCTTCACATAGTAAGCATGCTGAGTTAGTCTTTTCTTGTGTTTGGTTTTGTTGGAACTTGATCATTGTGTTTATATAACGTATCCTTGGCCCATAGATAAAGCAAAAACGTGGATAATTTTAAACCGGAATTCCTGTTCCCGTATGGTTTCCCGGAACCGCAACCGGAACAGGATTTTCGCCGGAACCGGAATTCCAGTTACTCCATGATATGTAGCAAACAAGGCTAATAAAGAGAGAAAATAGTGAATTACTGTTGCATCACATAAAATTACAACTTCCACGACATGCCAATGCAAATTTCATGTATCTGATCATTTTACTGGGCGCTCGATTCGCTGAAAATTTTTTCCCAGGGCATAAACCGTTGGCGTCCTAACTCGAAACTAGGGGGCGCCCGAATTTGCCAGGGGCGTGAGAAACTAAGGAGAACACTCGGTTAACAGAGGGCTTCAAAATTTAGTGACATGATTCAGTTTATTCGAAGAAACGGTTAAAAATAAGTGACACAAATTCTGCCAAAACGCTTCTGATGAAGGGTAAAACCTATTTTTGAGCAGAGCGAGGCGAAGCCGAGCAAAGCGTTTTTATTTTCTGTCTGGGATAAAAAAGGTCGATGTCCGCCCGTTCGTTAACCTAATCTGACATGTCTAACCTAATCTGACCCCTGTTTGTCATCAGAACTCTACCACCTGATAGATGCGACATATATATTTTATTATATATATTTAATTATTGAGCGGAGCGAAGCGTTTTTATTTTCTGTCTGGAAGTAAAAAGGTCGATGTCCGTCCGTTCGTTCGGTCCGACGGATCTCAAGAACCACTGAACCGATTTTAAAAAACTTGTTTGTTTGAAAGCCTATCATGTCAGAGTGTGCACCTGATATTTGGGAATAAAAAATTTTGAGTGGTTAATTAGTAGTTAGCTAATTAGTTAAGATTATGCAGCTAAAATAGAGAATTTTGCAATATTTGTGTTATTTATTGAAATAGAATCGTTTCGATCAAACCATTATAGGTTTTTGGGTCGAAGAATTCAAATATATTTCTACCAATGATAAAGCCCTATGCAATGTAGTTATTTGAAGAACATAAAACTGAGTACATTCGTAATGCCACAGCCCAAGCTCCGCTCACAAATGTAGTTCCACTACCGACTAGTTATGTAAGGTTTCACATAATAAATGAAATTTTTGGCGAATTTAATTTCAGTAATTAATGAAAATGGAATTTTAGCCCAAAATTTGGTCACTTTATATCAGCTGGGAAAGTTTTCAAATGGGAGACGAACATCGGGGAAGCCCAAAAAATAATCGAACGGCGGCAATTTTTTGCCAGGGGTGCATATCAAACTGCCAGAACTCGCTACCCCCATTTTATGGAAGCCAGTTATGTTATCTCTTCGCTAAACCGCGTTTTCACGGTGATTCATAAAAACTTACGATCTCGGTGAAGCTAAGTCTGACCGACTTCCATATTTCAGCGGAGTTGTCACCAAATCTAAACATATATGCATATGAACAATGTACATACACTGCCCGCCAGATATGACTATTGGCTTTCAAGCGAGCGAGAGGCCAGCAGACTATTTTCAATACAGTTATATTATTATCAAAACTCAATTTTGAGCGAGATATTAGGAAGTTTGGTATTTTATTATCATCTAAATGTTTTTCTATATTATAGCTGGGGTAATTTTGTGAAATATTTTTGTCGTACTCTCCAATTACTTTAATACAAGCATGAAAATTGCAAACAAGTCAATTACAATCAAAAGTTGTCTATTAAATACGTTTTTAGTGTCAGCCCGATTAACGAGTCTTGAATGTTGTCGATTCCAGAGACTTATTGGCGGTTAACGCGAAATATTGGGTTATGTATTTGACTCCTGCTGGCCGTTTTATAACAAGACTAGCGTCCGGCTCTGAGATAGCCTGACTGAATCATACTAGCCTAGGTTCGTTCTACTTCAAAACATATGGGCCGAAAAACTAGTGCCACGGTGGGGAATTCAGAGCGTTTAATATATAATTTAGAGAACTGTAAGCAGTTATATTGAGCATTCAATTACAAAATAAGCCACGGAATATCAACCATCCATGTTAATAGGATACATGTTACTGAGAAAATATACTCGATTATTGTGCTCGCAATGTGCATGTAAATACAGCATAAATTACTCTGAAAAATAGGACCAAAAACATCAAAAAGGTTGTGGATATATTACCATTTTCGTGTATCTCAGGTCCCATGTGCCTCTTAAAACCGTTTGTGACCCAATCCTGCAGCGTAAATAATGACAATACTAACACGCGATCTACAGCTATGGATATCTATAGAAAGCGAATTGCTCTGCAAAATGAGACCAAAAACACCTATGCAGATCGAGTGATCGTGGAGACATTACTTTTTTATGTATTTTTGGTCGGGGGGGGGTCAATTGAAAGAAGCCAAATCCTACATTCTGAGAGAATCATGTGGCAAAGCGGTATTGTTAAAGAGGCTTATTTGCTCTACAAAATGATCCCAATTTGGCGCACATATCTCCAGCGATTATCTAGTTACAATAAGTAACGTGATTTTTCGGGCCCTTCGGGACCGACCCGAGCCCTTTTCTAATCTTCATGTTATAATTTGGCTTCGCGCTTAACTAATCGCACAAATAGAGATTACAGACTTTCAAATAAGCTACTGGAATCAATTCGCTCCGCCAAGGTTGAGTTATGCGTGTCATCATAAAACCCAATAACGGACATTGTCAAAATTCTCCACTGTCGCGGCTAATAAGAATTGTTCGCTTTGCTCATGCACTCCCTACACTATGAACTCAATAAAAACATGTCTAACCTAATCTGACCCTGTTTGTTATCAGAACTCTACCACCTGATAGATGCGACATATATATTATTTAATTATTGAGCGGAGCGAAGCGAAGCGTTTTTATTTTCTGTCTGGGAGTAAAAAGGTCGATGTCCGTCCGTTCGTTCGGTCCGACGAATCTCAAGAACCACTGAACCGATTTTAAAAAACTTTTTTGTTTGAAAGCCTATCATGTCAGATTGTGCACCTGATATTTGGGATTAAAAAATTTTGAGTGGTTAATTAGTAATTAGCTAATTAGTTAAGCATATGCAGCTAAAATAGAGAATTTTGCAATATTTGCGCTATTTATTGAAATAGAATCGTTTCGATCGAACCATTATAGAGTTTTTTGGGTCGAAGAATTCAAATACAATATTTTTAACAATGATAAAGTCCTATGCCCTATGCAATGTAGTTACAAGAACATAAAATTGAGTACATTCGTAACGCCACAGCCCAAGCTCCGCTCACAAATATAGTTCCACTACCGACTAGTTTATATATTATATATATCAAGGATTTACCAAAACTTAATAAAACACCACAGCGTTACAAAAGAATACAAGTTTTTGCTACATTGAGGCTAGAAACGTTGTTTTCCAAGCGCGAATCTGGTGCAGAATGCACACGTATACACGCGACAACTCTATTCACAGCAACTATACGCCTACATGCGCAACTCCACGATTTCAAAAAATATACTAAATTCGCAGCGCGATTATAGCAAACAATCCATATCCATTCAACAGCACCGGGAACTAATAAGCACTATCGGTTTATGTCACAGGCATTTTGTAAAAAATAATACACTGCTAAAAACTTTAAGTAAGACTCTTACCTCTAGCTATTTCATCTCGACAAATCATATTATACATATATTGGGCTCTCCAAATTGGAAAGGTGCTGGGGCTGGTATTTTCAACTGCCCCCTGGTGAAGTTTTGGGCTCCCCGGTTAATTGCCTTTTGGTATTTTTTTGTTTCCACTCGGTAAAAACATTATTAAATGACATAAAATTTGATAAAATTTTTTCCTAAAATTCCGTTATGAACCCAAAATTTTTGCAAATTTTATCAAAATTTCCTGCAAAATCGTTTAAAAGCATCTTGGCAGTGCTTTTGACACGATTTTTAAACGTTTTTCTCTTGGCAAAATGCCCCCAAGCAAAATCGGGCGCCCACAAAGTTAGAAACCAGGGGCCCGCATGTTTCATGCCAACTGGTAAAATTTCCAGCCAATGAAGAGCCCAGATATATAATATCAAGAATTATATTTACGCATGTAATTGCTTAGCTGACACTAGCCGCGAACCACGGGCGGGGTAATTTTAGGTCATAGGCAAGCAAAATTGGAAAATTCAAACATTCTACAAACTTTGCTTTTTGAGGAATTTTTATGCTTTACCGCAAAACATATTTTTCACACGATTTTAGCGCCGAAAATTGGCTACTATGAAATGAAATGTGTTATATATAATTACATATAGAATTTCATAATGAGCCGGGGCAATACAGAATTCCTGTCGAGGCGAAAGCAACCATAGTGCCTTCTGCGGGGGAATTCATGGGGTTGTCCCACCCAGTAACGAGAACATGATAGACATACAATGAAGTGAAAATTGGTTGTTAATAGCCCAGAAATTATAATACGAATGCAGAAGACAATTATTTACTAACCAAGACTACCAGGCACACTCTGCCGTTCATCTTCCGACATGTAAACATCCAACCGCGATGAAGCTTCGGAGCGATTATCTGCAGTCGTTGAACGTTGAGAACCTTAAAATGGACCTAGTTATTCATGCCCATATATTTATACATGTCATTTAGTGCTGTGCAGAGATACAAACATTATTCTTTTGATAAGATGCTTTTGTACCAATATATATATTTACGATATATACAGGCTTATATATAGTCGACGATTAAGCCTACGATCCGGAGCCTGGTGTTCGAAACATATATATGTATATCAGGGAGTAACCGGAATTCCGGTTCCGGCGAAAATCGTGTTCCGGTTCCGGCAAAGGCCAAAAACCATACCGGAACCGGAATTCCGGTTTAAAAATTTTGTTTGAAATTTTCCACGTTTTTTGCTTCATCCTGTAATCCAAACATATGTAATATATATTGATGATTGTTTTTAGGCCTTTACAACGTGTATATTGCTTTTGTTGCATAGCTATTGAAAATGCGTATTTCTGCAAGTCGATCCTTATAGCAATACGTAACTGAACGAAGTACGTACATCA
>JASANE010026173.1:0-36370 GCA_030248225.1 Trileptium ribeirensis
GGGGTGGGGGAGGACCCCCACTTTCCAAATCATATTGTTGATACGTTGTTGCAAAGTTGGGTGAAAAATGGTTTTTCAATGAGCCCATGGGACCCAAAATACACTGAAATGCTAATGTCTTTTCAATCACTTGAGCTGTAAAGTGTTTTTGATCTCATTTCATAGAACAATTCATCCTTTATGCACTTGAAAATTGCAAGCACAATAATCGGTATATCTTCTGAGCTATATATTACAGCAACGTCGCTGATATTTCGTGGCGCATTTTGTAAATTAATGCTCAAAATAACTATGCATATCTAAAGTGCATATTCAACACTCAAAATCCATCACCTTGGCGATAAGGCAAGCTACTAGTTGATAAACCAGTTATTCCTTAACTAACGTAACTTGAAGGAATATACAAATAATGTTATTCTATTTTGATGAATGAAGAAGTCTAATGCAGTGGAGCCGTTTTTGATTTGAATGAACTTGGCATTTTTTAGTATAACCATAACCAAGTCCTTCAAACCTTACTCAAATTGTGTTGGGCAGTTGAAAACTACATGACTTGGACTAACTTCTGATTTTAAGCATGCAGCAGTTAAGCCGTAGGTAAACTCAAACTGCTCGAGGTAATTAAAGGGCTGAAAACGCTTTTCTAAAAAACTAATAACAGTACGTATGACGTCCACAAGAATGAGCAATTTACAACAGTTCACAAACCTTAACAAACTAGTAACTCTATCAAGACTGCAGAACGTAGTAAAGCATAAGTACACCTACGCCTTTTGCGTGCACAGCTAATCAGCTCTCGATAACATACGTCGATATGCTATAATGTGGATATCACACAATATCGCACACGTTAGAACAAAACTAACTCCAGCAATTGGTTTCCAATGTCCCAAAACACCCAAGTGCAAGCTATCAGCCTCCCAGGACGTAACAGTAAAATTAGGAATTTTCGATCGATGAACCATGGCGGCGCCATACTCCCATATCCATAGATCGCAGAGCAAAATCACCAGCACCAGCAATGAGCATGCCATGCCCAAAACCCCCAAGTAAAACTTTTCAGCCGCCCAGGGCGTCAGAACAAATTTTCGAATTTTGGGTGGATTAACCACGGGAGTGCCATGCCTCAAACCCCATAAACCGGTGCCGTAATCGAAAAACAAAGAAAGAGGCATCGGCATTCATCGTTTTACTATTAAATAAACCCAACCAGAGAAAAAATTTGAAAGTTAAAAATAATCATGCTTTCGTCACGGGTACTAAAAAGAATTAAAAAACTTTTACTTTTCTCTCTGACCCAGAACATTGGGAGCGAGATACCCCCGTACCCATGGAACCATGAATCACAGACAAAACCAACACCGGCAATGAGTTTCCCATGCCCGAAAACCCGCAAGTGAAACTTTTCAGCAGCACAGGACGTCAAAACAAAGTTTCGAATTTTGGGTCGGGGAACCATTGTGGCACCATACCTCAAACCCGTAACTCTAGTACCGGAGCCTTAATAGAAAAACAAAAAAGAGACATCGGTGCTTATCATTTTACTATGAAATCAAACCAACCAGAGAAAAAATTCTAAAGTTAAGATAAAAATAACATTACTTCCGTGAAGAGTGCTAAAATGGGGCCAAAAACCCACATTTCGACCACGGCCACCGCAACCAGACCCCAAATCAAAAAAGCTCGATGATGTAACGGTAAATTGACTATGCCGGTTCGAATGAGCCCAAGATCATGAAAATCGGTTGAGGCGTTCCCGAGTTATTGCCGATCACACACACAGATTTAAAAGATTTCACCCCTGCAACACACAATCTCCACTACGTTCTGATAAAGTAATAACACTGCAATACAGTTATTGAAAAATCGTTACCAAGGGGTCTTAGATAACTTTAGCAGATATTGCAAACAAACAAGAAAACATAACACATAGTATTTCTAGCGCTGGTACTGTGATGTAACGCAAAAATTTGCTTTTATTTCTGTCCGTAACTCCACACATAATGCTTGTATAAAGAACTTTTGATCATACACTTCGGGTATAAAGTTCATCTTGAATGAAATGAACGTATAGTTTAAACTGTACCTTGTGGTGCATTTTCGGCGTCACGGCTTTGCCACCAGTGTCGTTTGTATCACTAATTTTCTTCCATTGTTGTTTTCCCTTTCTATCCTCATTCTCACCCTTCACTTCTTCAACGGACATTGTAAGCTTTTTCTAGTTTCTGACAAAAATATAAATACACATCGCTATATGCGATGGCCTATGTTTATTGAACATAAACACAGTGGTTGCATACTTAGACGATGGTTGAAGCTTTACGCGAAACCGAAATATGATTTGTCACCGCAAACGTACCAAACACATCTTTAATATAAAATCGATGACAAAACATGTCAAGCATCGGGATTCTTAGACTTACGACGTGTTAATTTTATTTATAGAGATGTAATTAAAAATAAACGAGGTCACACTACGGTTACCACGCCAGTACGAATGCAAAATAATAAAGCTTTTAGACTGGAGTGGCAATAGTACATTTATTAAGAAGGGTTTTTTATTGTTTTATAAAATTTTCAATACGCGAACATAACACAAAACTAGAGTTATGTTGGTATGATGCCTAAAGCATGTTTTACGAGAAATCGTAATGACCATAAAAAGCCCATGCTTATACCTGCTTGGGCCCTGTCACCTACAGGGACCGGACGTTATATCGCTAGAAAAAAGATAAGCTTAGTGCGGCTCAGAGGCGGCAGGCCCCGACATACGGTTAGTATAAGGATAGTGTCCTGTGCTTGGCTCCGACTATAAATACCTTAGCTTAGGATAAAGCTTAGTATATCTAGAACGGCATGACATACATTACACTTCCACCCCTAAAAGTTACATTGCAAACCGTTGCCATGGCAACTCTAGGTCACAGTAATCATTAATTCGATCAATGTCTTTGTTTGGTATTTGCCAGTGGCGTCATCTAGAATACGAAACTTGTCAAATGAAAGCTCGGTGATTGTGGCGAGAACCCGATTTCAAACTTGTCCCGATGCATTCATCGGATCAGGAGTGTAGCAAAAATGTAACCTCCACAATTGATGGTTTATATATCAAAAATATTTTGCTTCAGAACTGAATTTTATGACTCCAATAATGCATCATTCACGGGGAAAACTGCACACCGTAAGCTATTGCACCTACCACTTCATACGAAAAGATTGTCATAACATTATCATATATAATGTCATCAATACCGTAAGCTTAGAATATTATTGTTGCAATAATGTTGGCTTCTAATGCACAGCAGCAGCACTGTGAGTTATTGCTATGTCAAAAGTTGTCACTGTATTGTTGTAGGAAAAAAATGCGACAATAATTATCTCGAAGAATGGAGCGATATAATACAGACATATATATGTGTGAATTTGAATGTGCAATTTGAGTTTAAACATCAAATATAAAACTCATGTCATATATTGAACTCAAAATATTGCATGTCGAGAACACCGCATTACACAAAATTACCGTTACAGCAATGCAAGTGTACTTAAGCCTGAGAATATAAAAGAATTTGTGTCCAATGCCCGTAATGTTCAGAGAAATGGTAACGGGAGGGGTGTGTGCCCCCTCCCTCCCACAGAAATCAAGTTGCAGTAGTACGTCCTAAGTTTTTTATAATAAACGCAGATTACTAATTTTTGTAAATTTAAGAAAATTTCACGTTCGGAGAGTCGCTTAAGAAATATGGCTCGAGAAACAGGGTGGACCTGACCCACAACCTATGACCACAACTTATTTTGCCCTGCAGATGTTTTATTGCCCACTCCAGATCATGCATGGGCACGAGTATGCAGGTGTGTGACGTCGGGTGCCCGGTAACGCATATTAGGTATTTTGTATGTCACCATTATTTTCCGCTGTTTTAGTGGAAAAGTAATTGACTTCTTGACTTAAGAAATATAGGTAACCCAAAAGCAAGATAAGAGAACTAGAAGTATGCAGCATATGAACATCTATTTTTAATGCACGCGGTATTCAAATGAAGTCCAGGTGTTTATTTTGAACACCAGGATTTTACTAGACATAAGGCGTCTCCTAATAGGGCAATAACAAATTTCTAATAATTATATAAGTTACACCTGTCGCTCACCGATATGAGTCTCAGTTGTAGCGGCAGAGCGGGGCGTATTCACAAATTTCATGGCAATGTAACTTTTAGGGGCAGAAGTGCTATGCATTCCGCGCCGTTCTTGATATACTAAGCCAAAGCTAAGGTCATTATTTGAGCCTTCAGTCTAAATAGGGGGCTGCCGCCCCCAAACTAATGTATTCTTTTTCTAACATTATAACGTCCGGAACGTCTTTTGCTTGGAGTAGTATCTATCGCAATCTGTTGAAGATTCCTAAGCAACTGTTACTCATGAATACTAGTGGGAAGAACATGCGCCCATATGAGATCAAAAACTAGAGGGTCAAGGCTATATTTTGCAGAATGTTCAGCATTACCTTAGGCAAATCAAGCTGTAATACCTCTATCGAGATTGCAGAGCGTAGTGCAGCATAGGTACACCTACACCTTTTGCGTGCGCAGAAAATCAATCGTCAGTAGCATAAGTCGATACGCTATTTGATACGGTACTCCCACATCCACCCAACTATGAGTCGTAGAACAAAACTAACACTGGCAGTGAGTTTGCCATGCCCGAAAACCCCACAGTGAAACTTTGCATCGACTCAAGACTCAGAGCAAATTTTCGAAGCTTGGGTCGAGGAACAACTAGAGTTCCATACTTCAAGTCCCATAACTCTAGAACCGAAGCCTTAACCGGAAAACCAACCAGAGAAAAAGCCGACTTAGACAGTTAAGTCAACTTTAGAGGCCAGCCGTTATGGTAGGTAAAAGAACAGCTTAGAGCAGGTAATTCGGCGGGGGGGGCAGCAGCCACCTGACTTAAAATTAGTACACCGTGCATATAGGGACCTTAGCTGAGGCTAAGACTTGTATATCGAAAACCGCATGGAACGCATCATACTTCGCACGCTAAAGTTGACATGGGCCCAGTCCGAATGAGACCAAGAGCATGAAAAAAGTCACTCCGAGTAATGGCCGATCACACACAAAAGCAATTTCACAGCTCTCACCACTGAAATACACAATCTCCGCTACGTCATGCTACGATCTGATAATATATATTTTCTCTGGTGCGATTACTTAAATAATAATGCATTTAAAATAATGGCGCATTTTCCTTTTCCACTTCCAAAACATTTAAATTTACATGTAATATGTACTCATAACTTAACACTTACTCAGGATTGATGCAGACTCCTTGAGGTTTACTTTTACACGATAAATCAATTCAGCTCACATGATAACTAAAGTTTACCATAATACACTCCACATGGCTTTTTTAATTGACGATGCTGTAAATGTCCGATATAAATCTTGATTGTAGTTACTAATTTTACCTGTTTTTGTGAAAATTCAAATATCTAAGAAATCCATAAATTAGAAACCGATATTAACACGGAAATATATACATATCCAACAGAAATTCATTTTCTTAAGCGCGACAAGGAATTAACGTCGCGTTAGCTTGAAGTAGACGTATCGTAAACGCCCCATACACTATATAGCCATAGCGAGATATAGTCCACAATAACCATTTATTAAAGACTATGGATACTTGTAAAGAAAGGTAAAAACAAACAAATACAGAACCGGAAGAGCTCTAATACGGCACCACAATTAAATTGAGGAACTTGATTCACGTATATATTACCTACATTCTTATAACCACAACTTAGCATAAACAGTACGGCCAATGCAGTTTTAGGTTCGGAAGTGAAATGCATGCATGCTATGCCGTTTTGGTTGTACCAAATCTAAGCCTTAGCCAAAGCTAAGGTCTGTATATGACCCGTATACTATGCCTAAGTCGGGGGTTGGGTTACGTCCCATGAGCTCCCTGCTCCCGGTTGTTCTTTTTTCTAACAATATAACGCCATGGCTCTAAAAGCGACATGGGCCAACAACACAATCACGCCAGTCAACCTGCCTGTGCCTCAGCACTAAATGTATAACACATTCTGTGGTTAATCCCACAGTATTCCAGGGCTTGGCCAAATATCGATATCGGTCGATATCCACATTATCAGTATCGGCATATTTGAAAGACCAAAAATAATGATAAGTAAACGCTAGAAAAATTTTGACTCTGCGTTTGAACAGAAAAACAAATTTCAAGTTTGTGCCCATGCGCTTTCGCACAATACAGGGTTCAGTCCGACATCTGCAGATCTATCACAAACACCTTCGTTCTAACCTGAAACCTTTGAGGGCTAGGGGTTGGTGCGATTGAGAGCCTGAGGTCTATTGGTTAGGGTGCTCGGTAAATATTATACTTTCTTCTCAAAATTCATAGTGCCGTTTTTTCCAATATATTTAAAGCAACCGTAAACCCATCGACAAAATATATATTTTTGTTTTTACCCAGCTGGAAAAAATATACACATGAGTTACAAGTATTGATAACGTTAAGGGTAACGTTTTGCGGTGACTACAGGCAGTTCCACTACTCCAACTGTTAGGATTACGGCAGTAATGGCTAGAAAGCAGCAACCATTTTACCACAATGCATATCAACGATGTCTGAACGCCTCTTATCAGAAAAGATCAGATCCTGCCTTGCGGCGGTTCATGCCAGCAATCCTCCTGGCGCCATCTTTATAGGACACAAGCGTCGTCGCCAGTCTGTGCCAATTGGGCATTTAGGGGTAGCGATTGTCCACGAAGCTTGAGACAGTATTAAGAAAAAGAAGATAAACTGGCAACTAGCTAGCGAGGGTGAAACGGAGCGATCACGGTTTCAGCAAGTTGTAATTTTGTGTAATAACATGTAACAGAATTTGTGTTTGATGTATAAACTACACTAAAATCTCTGTAACCCTGAACCCATTGAATACCTTAAAACCTCGTGGACCCTAAACCCATGAACAACTGAACTCACACGAACTATTCGTCCTAGTTTCTAGATAACCGAACCATCGTATTTAGCATTCCTAAAAACCTATATAAATTCGTGATGCCCTGTACGCAGTACGTAACCAAACTACTGAAAGGAAGACTGTATTTTAACAATCAGGTTGATCGACACTAAATCCATTGAAAACCCTGAAAAGGTATGAAATGTTCGCGCAGGACTCTAGATAACCAAACACCTCGTATCCAGCCTACCCAAAAGCTATATATAAATCATTCTTAATGCCCTACAAGCAATAAATAATCAAACATGAAAAACGCACCACAATTTGAACATCCGGTTCGGCGATTGTAAAACACTTGAAAACCCATCAAAATGTATAATATAATCAAGTTGGACTTAAAATAGCAAAATCGCCGTATTCAGCGAGTTTATGACCTAACAAACACTCACCGTAATGTAAAAACATGCAACGATGTGGCGAAATTTGAAAAAACTTTTTTCTGGCAAGATGGGGACGAGCCAAATTCTCCACCACAGGGGCCCGGGAAACGGTCCCACAAAAAGTCGTGGTCAGCGAATTTGTATATCTCGATGAGCTGACGGTGGTCTCGGTCTCGATGCGAAGCCTGTGTGTGTTGCAAGATATGGACTGCGAAAGACCGGTACCCGTATGGCAAAGAACACCACGATAAGGTACAATATACAGAAAGTCCAGCTTTCTAGAAAATTCCTAAATTACTTCGGAAACGGACATTCAAGTACCATTCACCGTCAAAATATAAACACTGGAATAGTGATAAACGATTTATACCATATTTTAACATGTAAATGTATATATTCTGGAATTCCAGCGAAAATCGTGTTCCGGTTCGGCAAAAGGTAAACACCATACCGGAATTCCGGTTTAACAATTTTCACATTTTTTGGTTTACCTGCGATCCAAACATACATCATAATATAAACAGTGATCAAGTTCCAACACAACCAAACAAAGTATAATATTAGCTCAGCAAATTGTTCTGTAAAACGTAAGTAGAACAAATATTTTAAGTAGTATATTTTTCACCTTGACCATGTAGGAAATGTTTACCCTCAGTTTATGTTAATAACATAAAGCCATGTTAATGCTTGTAACGCGTGTTTTCACTCATTCAGAGATAGCGGTGTATGTTCGAATTTGAGTCCAACTTAAACCCCTAGACGTTTTTCTTTTATTTTTTCGGTATACTACGTCTGTCGATCGTTTATTTGGCGCAGTTCAACATACTTTTAAACTATTTTTTCAAAATGCAGGACGTACTTTTTTGGGTGGAGATTTGGGCTAACACTTTTTTATGAGTAGGTAGATGACTGTACATAAGTTGACTGTATAAGTCATATGTATACTTAAGCGTCAACTTAATTTTTTTATGCCTAATGCCTAAAACATATTTTATGTTAGACCGAAAGCGCATAGCGCCCGGTCCATTCTGTCGATGCGAGGACGTTAGTTCGACATTGGGACTTCAGCTCATAACTGCCTTCGACATTTCCCGAGTCATAGTTGGATGAGCTAAGAGCACTGCTTTAAATATCAATTCACAAACGTCGTTGAGCTGGCCGAATCTCTCACATTATATTTACGTAGAGACGTGCGGGAAAGAAGGCAATGTTTAAAAAACAACAAACATTTTTACAGTCCTGTGTAGCAAAATTGTCCACCTGTCCAGAGAACACATCGTAGGTCATTTTTGTATTAAGTTAATTATTTTTGCGTGCTTTCAAAAGAAACCAGAGTTCATATGGTCTGTCTGTATGTAAGTTCTCTATACTATCGCCTAAACGAAAGCTCGGTAATTGGTTCACAATGATGAGAACGACTTACGGCTTGATTATAGATGACACCCAAAGTTATTACGGTCCTCTGAATGAACCCGTATCAAAGCTGTCTATTAAGTTCATTGAGTTTGGAGAATTCGCACATTTCGAACCTTCAATGCTAATCAATTCGCTAGGCTCCTATGCAGCAAATCTTTTCCACGCCCTTGTGGCGCCGGGTATCTCAGCTAGTCAGTTAACATCATCAGACATAATCCCGGTACACTACACAATTGCTGCTTCGGTACAACATATTATAGCAACTTAAAATTAAACAAAAACAACATTACGAACAGTATGGAAGGGGATAGATAGCTGATACTGCAGGAACACTGACTGAAAAAACAAAACGACTACACTGAAGTAACCAATGTAGCAATCCAGAAAATAATCTAGTCCTACGCAACGTTTTACAAGTTTAACTTGATGCTGGGAATATGATTCCATTTTACTTGATTTACGAGGTTAAAGTTAGTAGCAAATTTAAGTGATTTGTATGATATCAAAAGATATTCTAAGCATTTTATCGACACATAAGTATAATTGTGTCGAGCGTATAGTTGCGCAGTAAGTATTGTTTTTCTACTTAGAGAAAAATTTCTTGCTCGACGTCTTGATTTTAATCTGTTACTGACATTACATTCTAGGCAATTTATCAAATGTGACTAAAATTATCAATATACGTCAAACATATTTATTCATTCATACAAAAACGACAAATTATTTTTTGTTAATTGATGGTATCGCCTTTTCAAACATCATTGTTGATTTTATCCTAGTTCCTGAACATTTGATGGTATCGCCTTTTCAAACATCATTGTTGATTTTATCCTAGTTCCTGAACATTAGATGGTAACGCCTTTTCAAACATTGTTGATTTTATCCTAGTTCCTGCACATTTGATGGTATCGCCTTTTCAAACATCATTGTTGAGTTTATCCTAGTTCTTGAACATTAGATGGTAACGCCTTTTCAAACATCATTGTTGATTTTATCCTAGTTCCTGAACATTTGATGGTATCGCCTTTTCAAACATCATTGTTGATTTTATCCTAGTTCCTGAACATTTGATGGTAACGCCTTTTCAAACATCATTGTTGATTTTATCCTAGTTCCTGAACATTTGTCTAGTCAAAAAATACGCCTTATAACAATATTATCATAAAAATATGAAGTGGAAATAAGTGGTAATATAAACCGAGCACCAGCATTAATGAAATAAATAAATCAGTTATGTATATACAGTTTTAAATGTAACATATAACGATGCTAGCGCAGTAAAACGTCAATAATTGAAAGGGAACAACCGTAACCGGAGAGCAGAACTGTAAATATTAAACAAGATCGGAACCTGAGGTTATATACCTACATATAGTAAAACAAATGAAAGATGAAATAAAAGAAATATGTAATTTGAAATGTGTTGAAAATAACTGAAACGTTGCCCAGTATAGTATTTAAGTGACTATTAGGGAGCCTACAAAAGCTAAAAAATTTTACACTATTTCTTTATAAAACGAAAATGACCTGAGTTTTCCCACACGCCAACAAGAAAAAAGCCACTCATATTAATGCAGTATTACCACTCCAAAATTCGGTTTCATCAAATAAGAGTAACTACCAAGTTTAATTTGAGGAAAATCTATCTTATTTATTTCACCGTTACAAATTATGACCTGTGGATGATGCAATTACGCGACGCGACATGTCTGAACTGCTCTATAACCTACACTAAACGGCGAAAATAATTGTCATCTTTAAAAAACCCAGCATCGAGACATCCAACAACAACACGTTTCGAGCAGCGAACAAACAGGTAACGAGCAACAGTCACTTCTACGCCTGATTTTACTTTCTTTGATTAAATAAACATTGTACTCAATACAGAGTCCCTTTTGTCTTGCCCTATACCCACTGGCGCTGGAAAAAATAAGACTGCGTAAAGTTCTGCACTTATCATAGTGGTATGTATTCAAATAAAGGCAATCTGCGCATGTAACATAATATTGTAAAGTGTCAAATATAGGAGAAAGAGCCAGATTTGCAGGCTCCGGTTCGGCTCTTCGTGAAACCATGTCCGCTTGCATCGGCTACCACAGAAACATCGTAGGCTCTGGCTCTTTTTGTTTTTGCTTGAACCATGTCGGGCTCGCTCCGCTCATTGAAATCCAGGCTCGGCTCAGTTTTCAATGGTTCCTAATAATAAGAGTTTGCGTTTCAATAGAAAATAATAAACAAACGACCTATATACGAATAATTGCTTTTGCAGCTTTTAAGAGCATCTCGCCTGTTATTACTATTTACTGCCTATTGTGCTATACATCAGCTGTTATAATTCTTTGTTTTAGAAAACAGTTTTTTTAACAGCCGACCACAGTTTTTCCAGATACACTAAGCTCGGCTGGAAAAGGTTCTCACAGGTTCATCTTAGGTTCTGCCTCGACTCTTCAGGCATGATGACATTCGCGGCTCGGCTATAGTGTCTCTCGGACCTAAAGTCTAAAATCTAGTCAAAAAATAGGTTATAATTCAGCAAATGTGTATGTTAACATAGCCAGATTTATACTATTCGTAAGCAAGTATTACGAGCACAGTGCTTCACTATTTGGTGATACTACACACTGTAAGTAAAATAAATATATCGATTATCAAACATACAAAAATTTAGTATATAAAAAGCAATTTATATACAAACATTTTGCAAGCAACTAGCTATGTTGTTAAGAGTACATTATGACAAACCCAAAGAATGATGATATAACTGTTTCTGACCTATAGAAATTTGTAACTCTTAGCACAATGGAACCGCGAAGTCTCGCCGCACAGTAGATAAAACGAACGCATTTTAAGTAACTCGAATGGCTGTGAGGATATGGTTGGAACTTTTCAAGCTCCAACAAACCTTATAAAGTTAACTGAAATCACGAAAATAATGTGTAACATTGGCATTAAAACTAGTAGCTTGCTTAGCGAGGGTGAGAGGAGCAAGGTGACCAGTCTGAACTTAGGAATTTTTGCGAGGTTCTAAATATTGAGCTCCCTCAGCGTTCGTCAGAGTCCCATGAAGGCAATAATACACCGGTAATACATTAATGTAAACATTGACACCATTTTCAGTACATAATAAAACCGCAGAACAGTTAACTTCTTCATAAAACGACTAAACATGAAACTTTCAAATTTTACACGTGACAACTTTCAAAAATATAATCTTACACGTCATTTTTTCGTGGCGTAAGTCTCTAGCGCTTGATATATTAGATACATACTACGCAAACACAATATCTTTCACCGCATTCAACAAGCTTGACAATTTTTCTTGTCAAAATTTAGCAAATCAATCCACTACAGCGTCCCAACAGAGACAGTAACGATATACATGTGTTCTACACTGGGAGGGGGATGAGGAATTTTTTCAAACAACCCCCATCAAAACTGAGTGGGGTCAAGGTGGAAATATATCGCGTCATGTTCGACGTGTCATATGGTGATGGCGACAAGTGTCATACTCTTCTCAAAAAGTCATCATAAACCATTACTAATATCAAGAGTGCATTAGGAAATAGTATGACACTTTCCTGCACTCACATCTAAACCCGTGTTTCCTAGCGCGGTTATTTTCGGCCTGACCGCCAAGTTTTAGGGGGTCGAAATGTACTGACCCCCCAGATTCTGCGGGTGTAGCTCGGACTGGATAGAAGGGGTCAGGCCGAAAACGCCCGCATCATCAAACACGGGTTTACATGTGAGTGCAAAGAAGTGTCATACTCCTTTGCTAATGCAATCTCACTCTTGCTAATACAAAGCATCCATGATGCAAATTCGTAGAAGAGTATACTTTTGTATTATGTGTGCAGTGCACCTATACAGCTATGTCATTCTTCAACCTACCGCTACTCACCGTGTTGGCAGTATAGAATTTCCTTTCTGGAATAGAGGCAACCAAAAAACATTACAGTCCATTGTTTACACCCCAAACTGCAAAGGGCCATCCCAAATCTCCCAAACCCTGGTGTAATTAGGTTGCAGCGTAACTCGGTAACTTGGTAGTTGCCCCTCGAGGTCAAGTCTGACCCAGAGCTAGGGGCGGTATATATTGTATTTTAGAGTAATATATACTATACGTGTAGAATTATGTATATTTACATTATATATGTGTCGATTTATATGCATTATCTGCGTTAGTAGTACTGTACTCTATGACTGGAATGGGCAACAAATGTCTCATTTTGCTAAAATTGCAATTTATATTGGTCGGAGATATATAACATTCGTCGAGATCAAACTCAAAAAATTAAGGCGTCAAACTTACGAGGAGGGGAGGTCGCCAAAAGGGTTTGGTAGCAAAGCAAGATATAAAGGTTAGCCTTCCGCTTTTCCTCCATTAGCGGAACCCCGGCAAAAATAAAATACTAGTCAAGAACGATTGTCCCATTTCGCGCGAGTCTCAAGCGAGTGGCTTGCTGGATATTTCAAAAGTATTAATTAGAATTAACAACAAATTCTATCTTTGTAACGAGTTTCTTTCCTTATAAACGTTTAAGTTTACGCTACAGTCTGTTCGGTGTTCATATTTTCGACGGCATTCCGTTTGGTGTTTCAAATACTATCAACAACTTACTTAAAATTACCCGGATAATGTCAATTTATCTATATATTGCTAAATACAGTTGAGATAAAGCTAAATTAAAAACTGCAGTGAGCATGAAGTTTAACTAGAGATATCCCAATGTGATATCCGCAATAGAAATGCCTTTAAATAATATCTTTTACGGACTCGGCTTACAATATTTCGAGCATAAACCATGAGCTTTGAGTGATATGACAGTGTTACCGTTAAAATGGTGATATCAAAGTTATATATATATGTATAATACAACCACAGATGTGAAACTGAACTGATCACTAATCAGGACATTCAACTTTTTCTGCTCGTTGTTCAAACAGGCGCATACTGGTGGATGGTGTTTATCATCTCTGAACGCAAAGATATTCATGTCTTTCTATACTGAGAGCTTAACTATATTACAAATTTAAGCAATTTATGATTTTAAACGTAAAATTATTCAGATTTTAATATACGAAAAAATGACTGAATTATGTAAATTATCTAATGTTTCGCCCTAGGAAGTAGGAATCGACCACTCCTGCTGTCTCCAAAACTATCAAAAATTTAATATTATACTCATTTCTAAATGGCATCGGTTTTGTATTGTGAATTCTGAGCCTTGAAAACGTAATTTAGAGAGATATATATACACACCTACAAGCCACAGAATATCATCCATGTTGCTTGAATAACTGAGATTACCAGATAAATTGTCATAAAAAATGAGACCAAACACACCTATATAGCTCAAGCCGTTGCAGAGATATTACCATTATTGTGATTTTTGATTCGGTTAGCCCATTGAAAAAGTTTTTGAACCAAACCCGCACCGTAAATAATGACAATGCCAGCACCCTATTTGCAGTTCATAGGAAATCAATTTCTCTACAAAATTAAACCAAGAAAACCTATATGTAGCTCAGGCGGTTACAGAGATAATATATAGAGTTATTATGTATTTTGGACCCCATAGTCACATTTAAAGCCTTTTTGACCCCAACCTACAATGAAAGTAATAAAATATCTGCAGCAACATATAGGATGAATTGTTCTACAAAACGACATTAAACATCTTCATATAGCTCGAGCGGTTGCAAAGATATTACCATTTTAGCGAATTTTGGATCCCATGGCCTACGGAAAAACCTGTTTTGACGCAATGCTGCAGCGTAGATAATGAAAATAGCAGCACACCATTTTCAGCTGCATAGGAAATAAATTGATCTACGAAATGAAACTAAAAACAGCTATATAGGTCGAGCGGTTGCAGAGATATTACCCCTTGATTCGGTTTTCGGGAGAAAGACGTTGGTATCGACCTTCACGCCTAAATAAAGCGTATAGAAATTTTAAGCTTTTAAATGAGCTACCGCGCGAGTTAATCTTCCCAGTCAAAGTCCAGTTATGCGTGTAACACTGTAAACCCAATAACGGAGACCACTGCCATGGCTAGTAAGAATTCCTCGCTTCGCTAGTTTCACTCGCTACACTCAGAATTCAACTAGTATAACAACTGCATAAAAGCAAATAATACGTGTATCCAGCAAATGAGGGTAAAACGGAGCAAGCGTGGTTTCATCGAGTGGTCAATTTGTTTTATTGCCTTTCAAAAGGCTTTTTGGTTTATCTATATATATCAGACTAATGCCACTTAACGCATTGAAAACCCTAAAACCTTGTTGGCCCTAAACCCAGTGAACATACGGACGCATTTGTGCTAGTCTCCAAATAACCAAACCATCGATTTGAAGATTGGAAATCAGCACCCACGAAAACTTATTTTGAGCCACAAGTGTATTAATATAGGGATAGAAGTGGTAATGTCAAATATGACTGCATATGCGTCGGGCTCAACTTTGGCCTCAAATACCAATTGATCCAGTGGTGCTACATCAAATCTGTTGATGCTTTGAAGGTAGCCCCTCAGCAGCTCTATCAACACATTAAATTTCGTTCGAATTGCTTGAGTGGTTACATAGCTACACCTCGACAAATTTTGACCACAATTTTGGAAATTTGGCCATTTGCTAAAGTCCCTCATTCCCCATAGGGACCCGACCAAAACCATTTATATACACATAACTAAAGCTTCCTAGGACACATATTTCGATATCAAATGATTCAAATCCGCTCACGGGTTGCCGAGTTATGAGCAAAAATGACCCAAAAATGGCCCATTTTAGCCATGTACCACGGGGTACCCATTTGACCCCTGTGGTGGAACCTGAGTGTGTCGAATCCGGATGAAACCTCCAAAAACGTAGGTTTCATATAAGCCCTCACACGTTCATATCGGTGTGCGTTGAGATAACGAAGTCCTGTTTACATAGAAAAAATAAACGGACGCCCATATTTTTCACCACGTGCGGTCTACTAATAATTCTTCGATTCCAAAGCTAGCGCTTCTCCATCTCCGAATTCAATTATACCTGAATTTGTGATTTTCTTTGCTTATTTATTTTAATACTGAAAAATCGCTATCAGATGGCTTAGCATTGCAGACCGAACCGTGTGTGTAGCTAAAAGTGATTCTGCAAGGGAAAAAATGTGGACAATTTTAAACAAAATTTTTAAACCGGAATTCCGGTCCCGGTATGGTTTTTGCCTTTTGCCGGAACCGCAACCGGAACACCATCTTCGAAGGAACCGGAGCCGGAATTCCGGTTACTCCCTGGAATGTATGGATATATATGTCAGGGGTAACAAAAATTCCCGTTCCGGCGAAAATCGTGTTCCAGCAAAAGGCAAAAACCATACCGGAACCAGAATTCGGGTTTAAAAATATTGTTTAAAATTTTCCACATTTCTGCTTCATCTGTGGTCCAAATATGTAATATATACAGAATGGCAAGTTCCAAAACAACCAAACAAAAGAAAATATTAACCCATCAAATTTCCATGTGAAACGTAAGTAGGGCACAATTTCAGTCGGAATTTTTCATCTTGGTACTGCAGAGGTTTGTTAGAAAAACAAAGCCAGCTCGATGCTTGTTGTCTATATATTTTACACATTCAGAAGTCTGTGGTGTATATTAGAATTAAACCCAGTCCATCTCGGTACGTATGGATTATCTAGAAGTACTTAGGTGTAAGCTTGGCTGACATAAATTGCGTCAAGCACAAGCTAGTGCAGTTGTAAACTTTGTAAATCAGTCTTCATTGGAGTAAAGTAACATAATGTGCCATAACTGCATTCTTGGTAATGAACTGTATTTATTGAAACTGTGCGAGCAGTATCACAGTTTGTCTCATTTATAGCACTTTGATCACAAGGTGATCATCATCATCTAGCTGAGGGGCACTGGTGAACCGACGCTAGCCTAAACATTGTCTCTGACCACTACTGACCAGAAAATTATTGTATAGCTTCTTTTGTTTTCTGTTATAACCATATAAACGCATAATTTCAAGTTTCCTACAACAAACGTACGTCCAGTAAAGGGGGGGGCGGTTAGGGACAGAGCAAAAGTATTTAGTCTACGCTCCATACGTTAGAAGCACATTGAGTTTGACGCAATTTATGCAAGACTGTATAGTGGAAGGCATTTCTTTGTTCTGTGTGTCCAAAAACTGACATACTGATCGATAAATAAAAGTTATTAGATTCGTCAGTCTCTTCAAAATTCCCGAGAGGCAATAATGTCATCAGGGTTCCCGGCGGTTATCAGGAAAAAAATTTGCCAGATTTCCTTGAAGAAATATAGATTTTTTCCCCTGATTGCTAAAAAAATTCCATGATGGGAGGATTCAACTATACTACCTCGCCAAAACTATACATTCTAGAAATATCCAAGACTTCCAGCTTTTTCTCAACTCGCTTTGCCCGCTCCTGCTTATGTCGCTCAGCAGCACTGTCCGCCCTCTGCCGTTCCAGAGCCTCCCAATAGCAACATTTGGATCCACGATATATTAGGTGGCCATTTTCCCGGATTTCTCATTTCACTGGACCACCATGGACCATGGACTACGTATAGACCACAAGGAACAAAAAAATCATTTTTCCTGATTGGATCCAAAATTCCCTGATTTCCAGAGGACATTTTCATTTTTCACTGGTTTCCCTAATCACCGGGAACCCTGTGTCATCGCGATACATTATGTTTGATGTAAAAGTTATTTTACTACATTTTAAATCCAATATACCTTCATTTATTCATTCATCTGTTTTACTGTATATAAGTTTCGAAGGCCAGGTTGCGGTTCCGGTTAAAAGGACGGTTGCGGTTCCGGTGATTCCCTGATATGTACATATATCGGAGAGTAACCGATAGAGAGAATTCCGATTCTGGCAAAATTCAGGTTCCGGTTCCGGCTAGGTAGCAAAACACCTAACGTACTTATAAAACAATGAAACCACCTTGTTTCACCAGTAAAATAACCACATGTGCCCATTATTCACCCACAAAAGGCAAGAAGCTCATTAATAGTGCTTTTAATCTTACCTTATGAATAACACCAGGTTCCGGTTTCGGCTAATTTCGATTCCAGTGTCTCATTGAAAATAAATGTCAAATAACCATTAAAACCTGTTTTTGCTATTTTGACCGCGGAGAGCTGTTGGCGTTCAACTAAAGGCCGCATCCTGCTTTTGCTATCACATAAAAAATTGTCGAAATCCATAAATCAGAAAAAGCGTTATGCGTGGCAGAAATAAACAAAACAAATTTTTACAATCTCTCCCACTAGCGCCCTCAGTGGAAACTCCATTCGCTTCGCTACCTCCGTTTCAATAAATTATTCTCTCGCAATTTTGGACAGTCTGAAGTATTTGGAAAATATTAAACGGTTAAGCATCCGTTATTGGTACCAGGTCTATACAACAACTCAAAAATCTTATTGCAGTGAGTGCTATTGAAGCATCTATTATTCAGTTGGAAGTCATGATTGAGCTACTAAAATTCGGTCAGTTAAGGTAAGTTTGCAGAGATGAAATTTAAACATTAAAATAGTATATAGCTACCAGTATAAAAGTAATACATATCTACATTCAAAACCATTATCATCAAGAACTTATAAAACTTTATAAACACGAAAGGTCCGATTTTGTAACACCAATTTAAAATGTTTTGTATATGACGGATCGCCATGTCGAATTTCGTCGCAAAACCGCGGAATGGTGGATTTTTTGAGGCCGTGCGTAACGTATTCATTATCGGGAATCATTTTATTATCCAAATCTACAAGATCGGGCGTACGGCAATTATCGGACCGCGCGAGACAAATCGAGTCTTCAAGGATGATGTAGTGCGCATCGAGTGATCTTAAGATGGAATGAACTTCTTCTGGATGTCGCCGACCATAAATTTGGTAAACCTTAAAAATGGAACACTTTTTAAATTTACCATGAAAATTCTACAGAAATGAGACTATACGCTTGCCTGCTGCATTAGCGCGAGCGATTTGTGGGTCGAAAATTCTGAAAAATTTCTCAAAAATGTTCGACCCCCGTGAGTATGGTGGTTTAAATTATACGTCCAAGAGGTGTAACGTAGTTAACCAGGAACATGGGCGCCTGAATTTACAGGTCCAATAATCTGGTGTTTGATTCTATTGGACCAAGAACATGGATTTGTTCCGAATTTAGTAGCCCAAGGGTATGCGTGGAGTCTGAATTTGGTGATGGCAATATTTGGAGGTCTACGAACCTGGGGTTATGGAATTGGTGATACAGAACATGGGTGGGGTAGTCATATTTATGACCCACGAAGTGAATCACAAACCTAGGATTATGGGCGCAGACGTCCGCAGCGTACCACGGACCTTAACAGGCGAAAGCTGAATAGTGTAACGCTCTTCAGTAGGCTCGATTATCATTGGTACTTGCTGCAACTTAGTTAAATCATCAACATTTTCAATATTCATCATCTAAATTATGCCTAAAAATATTGAACGTCTGTCGTGTATATATAACCAAAATTCTAATACTGTTACGGTAAGATTGTGTATAATCCAGTGGAAAACTAAAATATTGCACAGTTTGCTAATAACTAACGGTAATCTCGTTTGAAATGCGAAATCACGCACGCCAACAATTATGCTAAAACGACGTCTTTAATTCACATCGTTTTATTTAGCTACGAGATTTTGTAATAGAATGAAAAGCACAGAGCGCACATGACGCGTTTTCAGCTTTTGTAACTACAGGGACACCCTCGCGGCTCCAAAACTTGTATCAAAACGAATTAAACAGATTGCAGAATGGTCGGAAAAATAGCCACAACGATCATTAATGTCGCAACTATGGTAACGAAATGTGGCACAAGCCTCTCCACAGTGGGGAATGGGAGGACCTCCACTTTCCAAATCCCTCTATGTTAGTGAGATTTCCCTCGATGAATGCACCCAGCTCGTCCGAAACACCCCATATTCAACTAAATCCAAAAATTTTTATGGCTGCAAATTTGTTTTTTGTATGCAACATGTTTTTAAACATTAATTACCACTATCTATAATGCCAGGCAGACGCATTTAGATTAACTGGCGGAGCGGTAGGCGCATAACAGTAAATTATCTTGGCCTTATAGGTGCTAATACGCAGATGAATAAAACTGAAAACCTGGGTCAAGTTTTTAATCATGTGTTGCATGGCAACTCCTGATTGAGAGAATATAGTTATATCGTCCGGAAAGTGTAAATCAGCAACTAAAGCGGAGCGAGCGAAGATAGCGGAGTTTTCATTGAGGGATCTATAGGGAAAATCTCGAAAATTTCTTTTTTTGTATGTCGCTGTCACTCATAACTCATTTTCGGATTGATGGATTTCGACAATTTTTGTTCGATAGCAAAAGTGCCGATGATGTGTCCTTTAGTTGAACGCTAACAGCACCGACCCCATCTCGTGGATCAAAATGGCAGAATAGGTTTTGGAAGTATTCTTTGTTTTTGTCAAAGCTGACCATCATACCCATATTTCGCAGCCCAATCTCGCGACACAGGCTGTTCCTCCTGTTTCAATGTTCCACGGTAATTTCTGACTTCCATGAGGTAAAAACACGCGTTATTCGCAAAAATGTATCATTTTCAACTATGACATTTTGAAGCAAAAGATATAATTGAACATGCTAAAAGTATGTTTATAAAAACTAATTATCTCGATAGACGTGCTTTCGCAGCGTTGCAGGGGTGATTTATTGACTATAATAGAGTTTATCATTCAAACTAGGGTTGCACCGGTATATGGTATCCGGTATTCGATATCCGGGCGGATATTAGGTCTCCGATATCCGGCCGGATATTTTAATTATCCCGCCGGATACCGGATAATTTTGAGCACAAAATTTATCAAAATTTTTCCTTAATTTATTTCATTTAGTAGATTTGAAGACAGACGAGCACGATGGGTATATGTCCTAATCGGCGAAACTTCTATATACAGTGTGTCTAGCTTTCGAAACTGTCGAATAGTCGTGATATTATCAGGGCAATGCTAATGTACGGGTTCCTTCTTCTCAGTATTATGGAGTTGCGGTCTTCGGTCGTATTTGTTCATGTCCAGCAAATGGCATACGCTTTTCGAGTTCAAATATTGTAAGAATCCTTAGCTAATTGTTTACTTACACACCAAACGTTTTGCGCCCTTTACGTTGCGCAGACGCAGCATAGCACAATACACTCATGAGCAGCATTATATTATAATCGTGAACTTTTGGACAAAGCTTCATATTCAGAAAATTGCTGAATGTCTTGTCGCAAATGATTTTTCATGCCGCTTGTTTCCGTATCTTTGGCTGTTTTACCGCCACGAGCAATCCTCTTGCTGCAGGTGTTACGCTTTGCATGGGTAGCGGTGGCGTTAGCAAAAGAAACAAAATGCACATATAGTCGATGAACTCATTACTTACAGAGTTTCTATACTATTTGCTATTTAGATATAAATATGTAATATTTCATTCTATTTTTATATTAAAATTTGGCTGAAAAAAATTTGCCTGTGTAGTTCACTAGAACAAATTGTGATTATCTGGTATTGGGTATCGGGCCATTTTGGCTATCCGGTACAACCCTAATTAAAACATAGAATTTTGAAAATTTCAACGCCCTCAATTGAGTACGAGGTACGCCATTTGTATGCCCCAGGCAAAATCCGACCCCTCCTTGTCCCCGTTCATGCCACCTGGCAAAATTTTCAAGACGAATGGAGAAGTCAGGACATTTATTTAAGTCGTATTAAAAATCCGATATGTACCTCGGTCAAGCCGACTTCGGCTTTAAGACTGAGAATGTCTTCGCAAAAATACTACTGAACACGTCGTAAGTGTACAAGAGCTGCGCTAGATTCCTTTGGCAACTTTTCTTAAAGTTAGAAACCCAGCGTAAAACATGCACACAAAAGTATACAAACCTGTTTGGTCCTGTCACGTAGCCATTTGTCCTCGAAATGTGGATGATTTATCAAATGCCGGCCAGTGCAACATTTGACTCCAGCCAGCAACTGCATCGAGCCTGCAAACGAAGCGGACGATTCTGTGTTGTTTTGTATCCATTTCATCAATTCAACAGTATCCGGATCCCAAAATTCACGAAGATCTTCTAGCTGATTTCGAACAATTGGAGTCATCCGCCAGACAAGGAATGCAATGACAAATATGGTGAGACCATATCGAATGCCTAAGTAAACGGTATAATTTTACACACAATGCACAATATGAGTAGATAACAAATGCACGACCATACATTTCTACATAGATAATTATATAACCGATGTTGCCTACTAGCATTGGTAGATTTGTTGGAACCTGTCAAGCACCGCCCACAGCATATGTGGAGTTCTTTTCAATTGAATAATTGCATAACTTTTTATCGATCTAAACCTAAGAGTTAGTCTAAGCGCATTTAATTATGGGTCGCCGTCGGCTGAAAAACATCTTTTAAGATTAGGTCCTGAAGACACTCCTATCTGTCATATTTGTAACTCTGGTGTGGAAGAAAAAGTGAAAAACTTTCTTCTCCGTTACTCCAAATTTGATGCTTTAAAGCTCAAAATTGATTGCTTCATTTTGGTGGTACTCTGGTTTGTGATCTTCAGAAACTTGTGAGGTTTGCCTTTGAGTTTGGCAGATTTTGTTATTAATGCTGGATTCCTTTGCTGTTACAATGCACTTATTAGTGTGCGCACTTTAATATAGTATATATATACTCTTCTTCTTAAATCTATCTATCTATGTATCTAGCCTAAGTCTAAGCCTGGCCTCAGCCAAACGACAATGTGGGCCAACTATTAAACATAAATTCTTGACGAGTAGTACGCGATACGTAACTAAATAACTGAAAACAGACTATATTCTGGAAATCGATTTTAATTGACGCTAAAATCATCGAAAACCCATCAAAATGGTTGAAATATGCATACTGGACTCAATATAATCAAATCATTGTATTAAAAACCTGTATATATATAATCTATTTTTGATACCATGTTCCAAACACTGAAGACACACTATTTTCTGGAAATCGGCTCCATTGACCCTAAACCTGAAAACGTCTGAATCGGCATACGATACTCGTGCTGAACATAAAATAACCAAACCATCGTACTTAGATTACCGAACAACGTAGGCAGAGAATTCTGGATGAATTGTACACGATACGTAACAAAATAAATGAAGACAGACAATATTCTGGAAGTCGAGGTCATTGACCCTAAAGCCAATGAAAACGAATGAAAAGGCTTGAGATATGCACAATAGATTCAATATAACATACTCATTGTGTTGAGATATCAAAAATACCTTTATATAAACCAGTCTTGATGCCCTGCATGTAACACACAATCAGACAAGTGGAAACGCACATTTTGGAAATCGAGTTCATCGGCCGTAAAACCCATGAAACACCATAAAAAGGCATATAATAATATAGTCTTCGACTCTAAATGACAAACGTATCGTATCCAGCGTGCTTGATAATCTATTTGACACGCAATAACATACCGAAAATTAAAAAATCGCTATTTCTGGCAAAGGGTCAACGAGCCATATTTGGGCCCACGGAGTGGGCCCTACAAATCGTGGACATCGAAGTTGTAGATCTCGATCAGCTGATGGTGGTCTCGGTTTTTAAATGGTTTCGAAACCTGTGTCGCCAGATATGAGCTGCGAAAAACTGGTACCCGTATGGGCCAAATTTGGCAAAGAATCCTTAAAACCTGTTTTGTCTTTTTGACTCCAAAGATGGGGTCACAGCTGCTCGCATTCAACTAGAGGGCACATTCTCGTCACTTTTAAAAAACTATCGAAATCCATCCATCCAAAGACGAGTTTTGAATGACAGAAACAGGCAACGAAATTTTCACGGTTTTATCCCTACCGCCCTCAGGGGAAAGTCCTCGCACTTCGCTAGCTCCGTTTCGGTAATAGTAAAGACTGGGTACTAGTGTGGCGAGGGAACTGGGGCTCAAGCATGGATAATCCGCGCACAATGGCCGTACTTATATCTTGTGTGACTCGGTTAACGTATGGACGAATAATTGAAACAAAGGTATCAGAGTTTCCACTGAGTGCGCTAGTGGGAAAATCATAAAATATTCTTTTCGCATGTCGCTACCATTCATAACATCTTCCAGTGGATGGATTTCGACGAAATTATTTTTATTGTTGGATAATTTTTGTTCAGTAATAAAATTGATGACGATGTGGGCTTTAGTAGAACGCGAATAGGGACGACCCCATCTGCACAGGAAAAAATGGTTATTTAGTAATTGTTTCCAAATCTGGCCATACGAACAACACAGGTTTAGAGCGCCATGCAGAATCAGCTCATTGAGATCTATAAACGTTGCTATGATCACTTTTTGTGAAAACACTCCATGAGCCTCTGAGGGATCGAATTTTGTTGGTCGACGCTTACTGTTTTCATTACATTTCAAGGGTTTTATGATCGACAGATCCGATTTCCAAGATGTAGGCAGTTTTCGTTTGTTCGGTCATGTATTGCGTGCAGTGCATCAAGAATGGACTATATACATTTTTGCTAAATGCTGAATTGGTTATATAGAGAGCAGTACGAATATTTCACGCCTTTTCAGCGGTTTCCAGTGGGTAGAGGGTCAGTGAACCCAATTCGGAAAATTTCATTATTTTAGTTATGTATTGTATGCAGGGTATAAAGAATGGTCTATATCACGCTGAATACAATGAATTGGTTATATAGAGACCAGCACGAATATTTCACGCCTTTTCAGCGGGGGTGGAGATTCAATGAACCAGCTTCCAAAATTTCTGTCTTAATTTGTTTAGTTATATATGTATTGTGTGCAGAGTATGAAAAATGCTCTTTATAATTTTCGGTGCTGCGTTTTGTTATCTGGAGTGTAACTTACTATATTATAGCTCTTAGGTATCACGCAGACAGCATGGACAATCAAATCATGCTTGCTCCGTGTCACCCTGGCTTGCGAGATATATACTAGTATGAATGGTTTCTATAAATCGTAGCTGTGTATCTACGCATCATATTTGATTGAAATTTGGATTTCTACTCGTGCCGTATTTGCAACATGTTATAAGATTTGGGTTCCATGTCACCATAAAGTGCCCGACGTTATAACGTTAAAAAAGAACAGCTTAGTGCAGTAATTCAGGGGCGGCCGGTAGCCCGACTTAGACTTAGTATATGGTTCATCTGAACACATTAACTTAGGTTTAATATCTCGAGAACGGCATAACAAATATATTTCACTCTAATGTTACGCTGACCCGCTTTGGCATACAATCCGTAAGCGTTGCGGTAGGGCGGTTTTTAACGCTGTGTATTTCGTTCTCTTTTTGATTAAATGTATTAGAGACTATTAGAATACCTTGAGTTTTTCGATATGCTGACCACAATTATATGGCAATATTTTAATTGATTTAAAGCAGTAACTTTTGATGATATGAGAAAAAGATCTGTTGCTAATTCTGCTCCAAACTTCGAATCAGCACAGCATACAAGTAATAACACAGCGTGCAGTTATAAGACTTACGTACCATGAATAACTTCCGGTCGGCGGAAGCGATGCTTCTTTATGCTCAAAACGTTATCCCATAAGTCGTAATCAGCTAGCACAACGGTCCCGAGAACAACCATATGTGGTGTCCAGAAATATTTCATACGAAGTGTCATAAGAGCCAAAATGCCCGCGAAAACAGACTGAATGGTTAGATAAGCAAGATTAGGACGTTGATTGAGCATAAACGGCTTGTCGGAGATATCTTCCGCAGGTTCGGGTTTTGATTTTCCCAGAACTTCTGGTGGCACCGTTGCAGTACACCATTCCAGCAATAAATTTTTTCCAATCAAAAACAAAAATCCCAACATCGTGACAAAATAAGTCGGAAAGAGCAGTGTTTTCGATGTGCGGATGAAAAAGTCGTTGTCCAAAAAGATGAACGCACCATGACACAGATATAGGCGAGACTCAAAATCCAGTGGATTGCCAAAACCGAACTTGCCCTTTAAAAACTTAAAAACATGAGCGTCTGCTTCAACGGGCATGAATGATTTAATAGCAAAATTAATGGCTGCTGTGATTGAAAGCACGAGGAAAATCTCACAAAATATTCTAAAAGAGCCATCCAAAATTCCACCAGCAAGGGGAACGCTACGAAATAAGTGAAGCATTATAATCGCAGCAGGTATGAAGCTTAACACAAACGAACCCAAAATCATTGGTTGAAAAAACTGGGCAACACTTACAGCAAACATCGCCAGCCAAATCATTACCATAATATTGCGGATCTTAGTTTGAGGAGCTAGCTGGAGCACCCCAAGTGCAAACAAAGCAAAACATTGAAGCAAAAGCAAAAATTGGTTAAATTGCCAGCTGATTCCGAACAAAAAAGTTGATGTCAAAATAAGGCAGAGACAGCCCAATCGAGTTGTTACATTCTGTTGTCGTCGGTCCAGATATATACAGGTTGCAAATACCTGGATCCAGAAAAAAGGAAAAGCAAAATTTTCACGCAAATTGATGGTGAAAAAAACTCGAGTTGTGTCATCCAAATTAGCGGCAAACTGCATCGCAGCCAACAATCCGGCAGGCCAAATTCCTGTCATATACCATGCAAGTGCATATAGGCAAGAAACGTACACCCCACTTAATCGGAATATAGAGTACACATAGAACAATATAGGTTCTGTAGTTTCAGCCGCCGAATGAAAGATACGATATGCTGCAGCAAGGGCGACCTCTTGATAAACATTAAATCGAGACAGAATATTAATCGTTCGTCCGTGTTCAGTTGCATTGTCAATAGTTAGTTCCCGAACTGCATCGTAAAATGGAATAGCGGAGCTGCTGCTTGAGTTAGAAGTTGTAATAAGCTGTTTGAAATACGAATAGTATAGACCACATTCAGTACGAAGGCTTATTTCTCGTTCAACTTCTGTGATATGTGTGAACCACATGTTGTTTTCGTGCAGCGTACGAGTGTACCACGTAAAAATATAGCCGGTGTAGATCATCAGCCCGAAGCCAACCAGAAGCCACACTCCTCGAACCAAACTTTTAAAATCATCGTACGTTGTAGGCTGCGACGCCGGAGACGCTGTTCCCCCCACTTTTTGAGAACAAATCCGAGAGTTCTGCTTCGACTGAGAATCTGTCCCATTGATTGCGGCGGCAAGTGCATTATCGTTGAATTGTTTTTTGTTTGATTGCTGCTTTTGCTTCTTCCTTCTGCGGGTACCAACATTTAACTGCTCGGGTGCGGATTCCAAAGCAGGCATAATTAAGTATTAAACTGGTACTAAAACAATTATCAATATATATATCAGGGAATAACCGGAACCGAAATTAACCGGAACCGGAACCAGCAACCGGAACCCTCCATTTAAACCGGATCCGGAACCTGGTCTTCGAAATTTATATATAGTAAAACAGATGATGGAAGAAATGAAGGTATAGTGGATTTAAAATGCATTAAAAATAACTTTTACATTAAATTTAATGTATAGCGATGGCATTATTGCCTTTCTGAAACTTTAAAGAGACTGAGGAAGCTAATAATGTTTATTTATCGATAAAATATGTCGGTTTTTGGACATTCAGAGCAAAAAATGTCTTCAACTATACACCACTGCGTATACTGCGTCAAATCGAATGTGCTTACAAAGCTTGGAGCGTAGAATTCACACTCTCGCTCTGTCTCCAGGCGCCTCCCTTTACTGCACATACGGTTGTTGCATGTTCTGCTGTAGGAAACTTAAAATTATTGGTTTATATGGTTCTAAGAGAAAATAATAGATAGAAGGTGATTTTCTGAGACAGAGACAGAGGTCAGAGACACTGTTTAGGCTATCGTTGAACAAACAATGCCCGTCAGTTAGATCATAATGATGATAACTTTCTAATCAGAATGCTATAAATGAGACACACTGTGATGCTGCTCGCACAGTTTCAATAAATACAGTTCATTGCCAAGAAATCAGTTTCCAGCTGCGTTGCAGATAACGTTAGTTTACTTCAATTTAGACTGATTTACCAAGTTTACAAGCGCATTGGCGAGTTCTTGAAGCAATTTATGTTAGCCAAGCATACCCTAAGTACTTCTGCGTAAGCCATACTCTGTTACCGAGTTGGACCGGTTTAATCGAAAGGTCAGTTAGATCATAATGATGATAACTTTCTAATCAGAATGCTATAAATGAGACACTGTGATGCTGCTCGTACAGTTTCAATAAATACAATTTATTGCCAAGAAAGCAGTTTCTAGCTGCGTTGCAGATAACGTTAGTTTGCTTCAATTTAGACTGATTTACCAAGTTTACAAGCGCACTGGCGGGTGCTCGACGCAGTTTATGTTAGCCAAGCATACCCTAAGTGCTTCTGCGTAAGCCATACACTGTTACCGAGTTGGACCGGTTTAATTCAAACGCATCCCACAGACTTCTGGATGTGTAAAATAGCTGCTACAAACATCGACCTGGCTTTGATTTAACAAACTCCTGCAGGTTCTTATGAAAAATTCCTGCTCAAATTATGTGCCCTACTTACGTTTCACACGGCAAATTGGTTAGTTAATCTTTTCTTTTGCTTAGTTGTATTGGAGCTTGATCATTGTATAATATATATTACATATGTTTGGATTACAGGATAAAGCAAAAAACGTGGAAAATTTCAAACAAAAATTTTAAACCGGAATTCCGGTTCCCGTATGGTTTTTGCCCTTTGCCGGAACCGCAACCGGAACACAATTTTCGCCGGAACCGGAATTCCGGTTACTCCCTGATATATATAGTACCGTTACCATCGGTTTGTTGTACCATGTTTGATGGCCATAAAGCACGTATTATTCGCTTGATTCGCAGAACCATGATCGTATTATATGGTTGTGTGTACCATATTCATAGCATACTTTTGTGTTGTTAAAGGCCATAAAAGCGCCTATATTTCATAGTGATCCTATATCGTTTTATGATCCTTATATTCATTCGTACCATACGTTGTGTTGTTAAAGGCCGTAAAAGTGCCTGTATTCTGTTATGATTTTGTACCACTCTTACGATTATAATGATGAATTGTACCATTGGTTATGAACATATACTTGTTGCACGATAATTGTACCGTTTTCTTGGCCATAAAAGCGCCAATTTACCGTGCCATTTGTATGGTGATTGTTATGCTATATTGTACCCTTGTAATTTATAAGTTTGGAGGAGCCATTAATCGGCAATAATTTGTCTTGTTTAGGGTTTTTTTAGGAAAAATGTAGGGATTTTTACGCATATGAATTATTTTTATAGGTCGAAACTGTGAGTATGGCGAGCTCTTGCCATACTCGACTTGTAGAATTTAGGACGGTACGACTCCCCGCCGAACCCGATATATATGTAGGAATAGCCCCTCCGCGAATGGTAGGACTACGAAACTTGTTGCAAATTGCCATAGGAAAGACTGGCCGTGACGGATGCCCGTCACGACCGTCCTCACGAATGAGGACCACAAAAAAGTTTGAATGTTCGCCGTAGAGCGAACAGCAAATGAGCAAATTTCCTGAAAAATATAAGTGAAAACCTAAACTATCAAAATTCCCAGTGTTCAATGTTATCATTGTCACTGAAAAAGTTATTAAGATAAAACGAACCTTAAAATGAAAATTTGGTGTCAAAAGTATCGGCTCTGGCCCATAACTCCGGAACAGTTGAGAATTCGAAAATTTTGTACTTCACATTTCTGGTAGAAAATCATACGGTCTTTCTAATGTGAGAGCCGCTTCGTGGAAATCCGACCCGGAACCAGGGACTTATGGGTAAATAAGTATATACCTAAACGAGTAAAACACAATTAATTAAATAACTAAGCGAATATATATTAAACTCAGATATATGTGCAAGACATCGTTAGATACTTTGAAACCGAGGCTTTAATTTGAGCCCGGACCGATCCCGCTGCGCCCACTTTTAGGTACCCCCTCCGAAAAATCACAGGAATGGCGCCCCGGCCGGCGTGTAACCCTCGTTGGATTCCCCTTGTCGAGACTAACACAAATAAGTACATATCACGAGCACCCCAAGGTAAGGTACCGCGAACCCCGGAAGTTGTTTAAAACACCCTAATTATGTGCAAAATTTGTCAAGTGCTCCCTGAGAGCCCACCTTCCCCCTTACTGTCCGAACATGGACCTGTTACATATTAAATTGCTGAATCCGAATCCGAGACTCTTTTGGCACTCCGACCATCGCCGACGAATCGCTGCCCTCTTTTTACCCCGTTGCCCTCGTTTGTTTCTTTTTGTTTACTTAAGCCACGTCTTTCTGCTAACCCCAATCCCAAATATATAAGTGCTAACCGCATACTTTTAATATTAACTTTAAATTTAGTTGGGTAAATAAATAAGATTAATGCTACGTTATATATAAGCCGGTTTCTTTGGTGCTTTAGCGTTTCTCGGCTGTCTGATGTCCATTTAAGCTAATACTCTCGCAGAGCGAATAACCACTGCCGTATATGCTAACTTTGTATGTTGTTTAGAGGCAGCTGGACCAGTCGTCGATCGTACAAATAAAGTTAATATTAATTTTATAACACATCTCTATCAAGTCGTTAGTTGATAGAAGTTTCTTATCAGTTGGCGTTAATATGAAAGCAATATAAATTTACGAACGTTAATATATATTACAGTTGCAGCTTGGACCACCGAGCACTGAGCCGTTAAGCAAATAACACCTACTATAGATTCGACTGCCGGCCCGTAGGTATCAATTTTATATTAGCTGCGTGTAAATTAATATAAAATTTTGAAGTTTTATTAGAAGTTTCTATTAAGTTTAAGTAAATCTAATATTAAATTGATAAAAACAAGGTAATAAATCAGTTTTAATTATATAAAATTTTATATAAATTTGGCCCCAAATATGATCGGAATTTAAGGTGATAAGAAAGTTTACTTTTAGGATCTAAATTAGGGTTAAATCGCCCCAAAAGTGCTGACCAAGCACTTTAACGGACAAGAATTCAAAATTTCAAAAAATTAAAAATTTTCAGTATTTAAGCAGAGCTGTACTAGCTCTGCAGCGTTCAGCATGACTTCGGTCGTTTTGCAGACCAGCTCTGACGCTTACTTTACTTCGCGTGTTTTCTTTGGAGTTTTCCAATTGATTTTGGTTTTGAGTTGGTCGTACGTGTGGATGGATGGACGATGGACGTTGAAGCAAAGGATCCGATTCTGTAAGTGTGGACAGGGAGGTTTGACCTTAGAACCCAGTGTCACTGAAGCCAGTTACATTAAGACAGTCCGTAGAAGTAACTATGGCATAGTAGAACATAGGTTAATTAGAAGTAACGTTAAGTCTCCGTGGACTCCCTGTCCATACTTTGTTTTACATGATAGCCCTGTCCGTCCAAGCTTGTCTCGCAGATTCGTAGCCATAGTTGGCCACTAACATGATTAGATCAGATGCCCGAGGTCATACCGAACCTCCCTCGGTCGATGAGTTAGGGTATAAACAAACGCGACACCCGCGTTAAGACCTAGTTTTACACATGATTCCCTGAGTCGAGTTAGGATTTGGAAATATGTTCTTTGAGCCAACCGAGGTTAAACAAAGTAGATTTTGACTGAAAATTGACAGTAGAACTCCGAATCATCCGTGGTCACACGGATCATCCGGTTTGATTAAGTATTTATCAAAGATTTTACTCGATTTACGATTTCTTTGGACGCAAGTTCGTCCGTTTATTTTGCTACTTTGTTAGTACGAACCCAGGAATATTGTCGGACCAAGTTACATTGGGAACTCAGTCAAGTTTTTATCAATAAGGCAGTAGTGCTATAGGCATCGTACACACGCTGAAAAATTGTATCGAACCACAAGTAGACATATTGACTCAACGCCCTGTGAGCGAGACAGCTCACTTAGATTGGAAATTTGGCATATCTCGAGAATTACCCCAGCAATTTGGTTATAATTTTACCCGGATCTCGACTAGGATCCGAAGAACTGATTTAATATCTAAAACATCGGAATATCACGTCGGAATCCCAAACCCGACGACCCTGAAGGGACTTGCCCCCACCAAAATAACAAAATTGAAATATCTTAAGATTTTCTCCAGGAATTTTGCTAAATCTTTGGCCTTTTCTTCGTAGTAATGTCTATCAACGAATGTAGCTTTAAAACCTATCGATTTCGTGTCGGAATCACAAACCCGACGGCCCGACAGAGGTCCGTCCCCACCCAAAACTTTAACTGTTTATAACATAAAATTCTCTCCAAGAATTAATGATTTTTATCCTACAAATAGAGGCCCGTTAGGCCTTCCATTTGATGTATAGAGCACGGCAAAGCCGTGGCCCGATAAAAATTATAATAAATATAAACCCGGACAGCGCAAAAGCCGCTCAGGTTCTGCACAGAATTCGCCGATTTTCTCTCCCGTATAAGCATATTCATAGTTAGGTTTCGGTTTAGCTTTTGCACGTATTTCAGCAAGTTTTAAGTCTGATATTTCTTTGTCCCTCTCCCCTGTATATATACACATTAGTGCAGCAGGAAAGCCGTCGGATACTCGAATCTCCGATATACGGCCGCTGCAATGAATATATTAAATTTACCAGGGTTGGTAAATTTAATAGTAGTGGCAAATTTTAGTACATCTAAAATTGACGATGTCGCTAGACGCGATATCGGGTCTATCGGGTTTCGGCCCGATGGATCAATTTTTGTGAGGACCGTTGGCTCGGTCCTAGTCAATCGATAAATTAGGTCAAACCCAGTCACCATGCAAAATTTCATAGAGAAAGGCTGGCAAATTAGGAAGATATTGAGAATTGTAGGTTTTCACCCAGCCCCAACCGAATTGTACGCAAAATCTCGGTCGAAAATTAGGAAACAGAGCAATTCAAGTATACAAACCGAGTGGAATTAAGTCAATAAAATTGTTACGGTTGCCCGGACAACCGGGGCCTCCGCTTACTGACTCGTTTTGTCGAGTAGGAAACGCTAGAAATGTTAATTCAATTTTAGTACCAGATAGAGCTCTTTTCGAGAGCTGTTTTCAAGTCAAAATAACTTAAGTTGTAGTTCCTTTAGGATAGCGCCGATGACCGATGAGGCATCGCTACGCATAGTTCTCGTTTCAGTTAAATTTATTGGAACTTAAATGCAATTTTAATCTCTACCGCTATGCTCCAAAGTCATAAAATTTGTATAAGGATAACGCATGGCCGCTTTTCGGCATCAGTTAATCGCACCCTAGAGAATTTATACGTTGTGTCGTAAGTTAGGGACACGCCCGAGCTTGCTCCTTGGCCCGCATTAGCACCGCTGTCTAGTAGCGATAAAGAATGATTTGATTGCTCTAGGATAACATCCACATTTAGGAATTGAGTTGAGAGATCCAATCAGTTAAGGAAAAGCAATTAAATGAGCCAATCTTATTGGACCATTTGAACTAGCAGGAATTGGGAACGCCCCATAGTAGCTCATTACATCGGCAGTGGCTTACTTATACGTTGCAGCGTATTATTGAACGAGTAGTTAACTCTTAACTAGGAAATCTGTCATAGGACGAACCAAATGAGATTGTCAAGCGTTCATTGAACTTCGTAAGCAAACCATGAACTTTAAACCATTAACATAGTATGATCTTTTTGGTTCTGAATCTACCGTTACGATCAGTACACAGTGCGCTTGAAGACCTCAAATCCGCATCCAGTTTTGGAGCAGTGCCTTTTGATAGAGTTACCGCCAAAACCCCAGAGTCAGTCAATTTACATGTTTATTATAGCCATAGAAGCTGAAGGACAAGGCACCGCCTTCAACTCTTTTGTTCGTAGAAATCCGTTTGGAATTCCGCAGTATGGTAGATAAATTTATGAGTTAAACCCAACCGAATATTATTCAAATCATATGTATACCACGCGTAGTAAATCTTCGTCCCATACGCCTCATTCGCACCAGTTGTTATACCGTCTTTCGCTTACCTGAACCTGTTGATTTGTCGGAGTATCCTCTAATAGCAATCGTAGCGCCGAGCGAGTAGTTAGTTGAATGGAGCCTCTTTATCGATAACTAACCATTTTTACGCTCCGTATTACTTACCGGCATTTGCTTTTGACTTGACCCATTTCCAATAAGTAAGGTGAGGGCAGCTTTCATTTGAAAAGGCTTAGCAGTTTACGCCGTGGTTTGACGCAGCTGTGAGAGTTCCGTGAAAAAGGCGATGACTCCGCAACTTACCCGTTATTCACCCTGATCGTTCTCCTAATAGCGTACCATATCAGTAACATTGTACCTGTTGTATTCCCTATCCCCTATCCACAACCCACGTTAAGGTTTGACACGCGCATTGAAGAAGCAAACATTAGCGTGACTCGCCGATTTCAAAACTGTGTTATATAAATATATTACTGTGTGAGCACGACTAGTGCGACTACTTGAGGAAAAGTTACTGCAAAATTAAAACTCACGCTGAGCACCAAGAATAGGAAATCTCACGCGAATCCGACGTTAAACGTCTAGGGATTTGTCGGACCCTGGCGGGGGCCACTGGCTAAATAAATTAACCGTTCAGGAAAGTAGAAAAATCAATCCAACCCAAATACCAATTCAATACACTTCCCGGTTAAACGAGGATAGGGAATAGCGGTATGGTCTCTTTGGCCTGTGAGCAGGTGACGGAGCCGACCTCCCTGGGGACCTCAAAGGTAGTACCTGTTAGGCTACGTGCGCAACCCGTCCGGCAGCATCAGAACACATCCTGTGAAGCGCTCCTGCGGCTTGCTAAGCTCCGTAATTTCTTGGGCCTGACCCGAATTAGAAAAGGAAAATTAGGTATTTGAAACCGATCGGTCCGCCCTTGAAGTCACGACAGTCGGGGTCGTATGGACATTACGTTTGTGGAAGTGCGTAATGCAGCAACGTCACGTCGATATTACATATTCGTATATTACGTATGATTGGACCACAGATGAAGCAAAAATTTGGAAAATTTCAAATAAAATTTTTAAACAGGAATTCCGGTTCCGGCATGGTTTTGCCATTTGCCGGTACCGCAACCGGAACCCGATTTTCGCTGGAACCGGAATTCCGGTTACTCCCTGATATATATTAGAGATGTACTGGTGCTAAGCCCCGGCCCCGGCGCAACAAATTTAGCCCCGGGCCGGGGCAACGTCGAAGCCCCTGCGGCCCGGTAAAATTAACATTTAGGTGCCGGAGCTACTGTTTCAGAAAAATATTTTTGGTACCAAATTAGTAGAACAGATAAACAATCTGAAGCTTTAGCTGAAGATATAATGCTCGGTACTACGTAACAGTCCAAATTCCACAGCACCTTCCTAAAACTGTGAACTTTAGCTCACAACGTACAGTTTATTAAACTAATAAGCTAAAATGGTGAAACGATTTGTGTTGAGTTTTTGATATATATTTCAACAAGATTATTACGAATACATACAAAATTCGGATATGGTTTCCTTTAATTAAACCATGATTTGGTTATTGGTACGTATATTGGCATACATGCCGACGATGCATACATGCCAGTGGAGTAGAACACCCCCTCGCGAGGGGGTAACCCCCGGTAGCCGGCAAAATTTTTCTGCGGGGTCGGTACGGTAGCTGGGGTTGCCATGGGCCGGTCAAGTTCGGGTGGGGGGGGGGGCGAACCGGGGCCCCCCGGTTCGGGACCGGGAGGCGAAAAATCTCGGGGGGGGGCAATTTTTTTAAAAATTTGCCACAATTCCTCAACAACGTGATTTACCTACATCTTTATCTGGTGAGCTTTTTACATACATAAGTGCTCTTACTTAATTAAGTGACGATCGATGGAACCATGGATTTAGGTAAACTGGTAAGAGGCGCTGCCCCGCAGGGCGAAAATTTGAAATTTTTACTCAGAAAGTATGAAATTTGGCCCAAAAAATATCGCAAATAAATATTGGCTCAGAGTTTTTTGGGGGCAAAATTCGAACCGGGGAGCACCAAAATTGTCGGGGGGCCGAATTGGGGGAGGCCTTCGGCCGGGGGGGGGGCAGCGATTCTCGGCCCCCCCCGGGATGGCAAGCCCAGGGCAGTGCGGACCTTTTTTGGTCGCCAGCGTCAAATTTTCGCCTGAGTTCACCTCACTCCGCGGGGTGGGGTATCCAGATTCCCAGGGGGATTTTACTCGCTCCCACCCCCTGTCAGGATGTATGTATATGTGGTATATATGCTCTATATGCGAGGAAAAATCGAACATATAGTACGTTTCGGCCAGCCCCGACAAGCTTAACCCCGGCCGCGGTAACAGTGGAATTCTTGCCCCGGTACAGCACTTATATGTATATATATATATATATATATATATATCAGAGAGTAACCGGAATTCCGGTTCGGGCGAAAATCGTGTTCCGGTTGCGGTTCCGGCAAAGGGCAAAAACCATACCGGAACCGGAATTCCGGTTGGAAAAGTTTGTTTGAAATTTTCCACGTTTTTTGCTTCATCTGTGATCCAAACAA
>JASANE010026176.1:0-128064 GCA_030248225.1 Trileptium ribeirensis
GACCGTCATATCACTGTGAATGTCAGTACTCCCTCGGTATGCTTCGAAGTAATTGAAAATGCCGTACCTTTTCCGCAATTCTGCCGAGAGCTCTACCTCTTTGGCTATTTCGGGATATACATATTCTGTAACTTTATAAGAAATATTATAACACGTGGAACACATGAGCTCAGAAATTTTACTGAAGCTGCATATTATTTGTAATTATTTAGGTTACACTCATAATATAACGAAAGAAAAATGACTAAATCACTTTTCAAAGCTGAAAACTCGCCAACAATTATTAAATTATACAGTGCTTACCACTTGTGCTAAAGAATAGCGCAGGAAAAATTTGTAATTTATAATATAAGTAAAAATCCGGAACACCTTATCTGTATTCCTTTTACACTTTTTCTGTTGAAAAATTTTTCCAAACAACATTGAGTACTACCTGCTAAACAAAAATGACTGTCGCTCGCTCGCGACTCGCTCATTTTTCGCTCGCGACTGCTCTCTCACACTCGCTCCAAGAAAAATTCGTTTCTAAAAATAGTAAATTTCTATTAATTTAAATAGTTGCGAAAGCTCGAGCGAGCCACCTCGCTCTAGACTCGCTCGCGACTCGCTCGAACTGCGACGATCATTTTTGGTGAGTACGAAAGTTCCAGTATTTCACTTAAAATTTGAGCAAGTTTCAGTTTTTTTTCCATGCGTATCTCGTATATTCCTTAGTAGATATAGAATCTTCAGTCTAACCAAAGAAACTGATGGTGCCAGTGTGTTTTGCTAGCCTTCAATTAGCCAATGTACATGGTTGAAGCAGACGTTGTAAACTTATGATGGTCTGGTTTCAGAGACATTAGTTTTATGTCGACAGTTCGACGTCTGGACGACGTGATGCGGAGCAGATGCCTTCGAACATCTTGTGCATCCCACCGTACCGGCTTCACGAGCCAAACGATAAGTCGATGTGGTTTCGACCAATGCCCTGTTCCGTATCTTTCTTCACCAAAAATTATACTTAAGTCTGTCTCTATAGATCAGCCTACAGGTAAGACCTGAAGTGCATATGAAATCGAATGCAGACGAAATTGATCCCAAACGCAATTGATTTATCTTCGTTCAAAAACGAAATTCGTTAAATTAAACGTAAACTAACATTTTTTTATTAAAGATATTTTTATTTCCAAACTCAAATCGGAAATTCGTTAAAATTAAAAAATGTGAACTAACATGTTTTATAAAACTTTTTATTTTTATTTCGATGCACTGGAAATACCTTAAATTAATCAAAATTTCATGTAAACGATTGATTTTTCGTTTAAACGCAAACGATCGAAATCGTACGAAAGCTTCCGATCGATCTCTCCACCACTTAATTCCCACGGCAACCTTATGTGTTTGCAAACCACCTATAATCTTTTTTTGTAATACCCGTATAGCAAGCTATTATGATATCTGAGCCGCAATTCAGTACAGATATTTTGATTGAGCCTCAACGAAAAATCTCACTGTAATTAGCATTTTTCGTTATAAGCCGTTCATTATTAACCAAACCCCACTGTATGTGGCGATTTCAACATTTTCTTCAAAAACCGATTTGCGTCAAAATTGAAAATATTTCAGTCAGATACCAAACATCCAATTAACAACAGACGCGTCCAAGGCTGCGTTGAGTTCAGGCGGTGCAAATGGTTCCAGCGTATAAAAAGCAAGTCATGATCATCATCCGTTCAAAACTTTTACAAACTTATAATTTTGTTCAATTTTTGCCAACTATTTTTTCATTTTTCGAAGTATCTGCAAAAATTTTCTAATTCTTCTGTGAATTTTCGAACAGCGTTCTGACCCCCTTTGCCTCGCCTCCAATGGGTGAGTGCCCGAATCCAGGGGCTGAATATGTGTAGGGTTGCGATAAGGAGCGGGCTAAATATCTTACCACCGTATGGACACTGTATATACATATCAACAATGTACAATAGCGCTAGAAATGATTGTCAGTCCGCGAGCGAATAGTGGTATTACATAACAACGAGCGAGCTACGATTGAACATCGAACGAACAGCAGCCACTTCAACCGAGTACTTTACATAATACATATAACTTAGACAAACCCCACAATCCAATGATCAATGCAGGAGTAATGGTTATGGCATCGTTGCTATTAGTACGTCTCTCATCGAGCTGTGTTTGGTACTGTTATGTTCAGAAATACATGCAATCTTTGCGAATTGCTCATGTATAATTTAGCGAATATCAATAATTGAACAGCCTTTAATTTTTTCGCAAACGATATTCGTGAAAATTTTGCTTTTATTTCTGAGTGTGACTGTATGTAGGTTGTCGCTATAATGCTAATAATTATTGAAAAAAGTTTTAAATACTGTGTAATGCTAATTATAAGCATTACACAGTATTTAAAACTTTTTTCAATAAACTCTCAGGATGGTTTACGTTAGTTCTTCTATTTTCATCCTTTTTTCAGCGTTTAAATGATAAATCGTTGGACGATATTTACAGGACAGAATAAAAATTCGAGTCTACCATCTTCAGGTGTTTTACGTGAAGTTACTACTTATCACATCTGGCTTGCCTGTATCTAGACCGCCTGTATTATTCCAGTAGTGTAATAATAGAACACTGTTGTGTTTAGCAGGGCGCCCGTGGTTGGCACATAAATTTTGTCCTTTGACCGGTATTAGCTATGTATTCTTTTAAAATTTGACGATTAACTTTTCATCAGCGTACTACCATATTTTCTGTTAATCTGAGTCATGCGTCACCAGTTTCGATATATGTATCGTAAAGGAGATGGAACCATTATACATCAAATTTTGTTACTGTAATCCGATGTCAGACTGAGTATTTCGAGTTACTACATCTATGTTCTTGTGAGAGAAACTAGTAACTATGTACAGGTCATATAACGTTGATCTAGTTTCATCCCTTAATGTAAACCTTTATATTCATATTTGTATTTAAAGGAATTGGAAAAGTGAGTTCTCAAAAATATTAAGCGTGCTTTACTGACATGTGCTCATTTCTTAATTTTTTTACAGGATTTGGCACACTCAAAGAGTTTTACAATATATTATTTAGTAAATAATAGAATTTTGTAAGTCAAACACAGGGTTGAACAGATATGTTCAAGATGAAACATACTTAGCAAATGTCGAATGTACATAAAGACATTTTCTAACAAAGAACTATTGGAAAAGTACTGTAACAATGTATGTATGTATACATGTACATTTAAAACTGTCGTACTAACACTTTTCAAAATTACTGCTGAGTTACGGAATCGAACAGAGATGCAAACAAAATGTATCATTGTTTTGGAGCATGAACTACTTACATGCTGTGAGCTCTTTTTTCGCCGACAGCTAACAATTAATGTCGAATTTGAAATTGTATCCAGAATATCAACGATTTATTACCAGAAGGTGGGTCAACCCACGACTGCGCAGCGAGTGGTATCACTGCAGGGCGACGACTTATGTAGTTGACGGAGGCAAGACGAGCCACCGAAGGTGGTGAGTCGCAGCCGGAGGCGTACATTAACTTTTTATATATCAATATACTAGACGCAAAATTTCAATTTTCTTATAGTGAGCTTTTTTTTTGTTTGTCACAGACAGGTCTGCAGGTTGATGGGCCGATTTTAGAAATTTTTTTTCTTCGTGTTGCATATTCTCTTGCGGAGTGCCCTTTCATAGAGACATTTATTAAAAATCCTTTGTGAAAATAACGGAGAATGTTGCTCAATGTTAGGGATTTTTGCCATTTTTTTCAGCTTTTTCACCGCATCTCGACAACCGTTCGTGCTATTTCGGCGATTTTTTTACATAAAATGTATTTTCACGTTTTCTAAACAGCTGTATATAGCTGATTGACGTATTTCATCTCTTTTTCCTTAAAAATTAAGCAAATTCTCTAAAATTGACTTAGGGAAACCTAAGTTCATCATATATTGAGCAACCGTTCGTGCTATCTCGGTCGTTTTTTGACATGATTCCTGTACCTTCACGTTTTCTAAAAGACTGTATACGAGTGATCTACTTACCTTTATAAATTCTCTTAAAATTAAGCAAAGTCTCTTAAAAATGAGTGAAAAATTATTAAGTGTGTTATAACTTTTGAATGACTCGGCCTATTTGGACTAAATTTCATTGATGGGTACAACTTGATTAGATGTATTAGTTTTTCTACTGTATTACTTTTAAACTGTTACCAAAAATGTTAGAAATTCCACAAGCTGTATGCACTATTCACGCCGTTGTTAACCACCATGCCTCCGTCACCCACGTTTACGTGTTCTCATGACGTCGTTAACATACTTTAGAACGACTCAACTTCTAATCATTTTTGCTATCCTCGAAACCACTTATATTCGCAGATTTCACTATTTACAGCATTAGATTGAAACCCACGAGGAAATCATACATACATCAAAGGGGATCCCAGGGCTTGTAGTATCATGGCGCAAAGGATATGTTGGTGACAGATTGTGCATTCCAAATCAATCATTTTATCGTTTTCAGCATCGAAAACATTTATAACCACAATGCAACATATCATAACATTACTTTGAATATCACGAAATCATACATGTCTCGAGCATAGGCCATTGGGATATGTACTACCATTTCAAACAGACTCAAATAAATTTTTTCATCGTTTTCAGCATCTTCGAAAACCTTTGTAATAGCAGATGTAGCAGAATATGAAATTAAGGTGAAAATGACGAAATCTTGCATAATTTCTTGGGCGAGTTAAGGAGTCTCTGGAGATACAGTACCATACCAAAAAGGGTACCACGGTCACATACGTTTAAATGAATTACTCCATCGTTTTAAAAATTTTATCCGCGAAAATCAGCCTGTGCTTTACACAGTCGAGTGCTAAACCTTTTTGATTAGGAAAATCGTAGCCCGATATGGGCAAAGTAACGTCCACAACGAGAAATTCAAAAGTGAAACTCTTACGAATGATGCTTTAGACAAGTGGTGAAGGTTCGTTTTCCATATGCTTTTACGGAAGTTCTATTTGCCGCAAAAAACGTTTTTTGGAAACAAGCTTTTCAGCTTCGGCAAAATATTTTGGTAGGAAACTTTTGACAAGACCATTGTTTGCGAGAAATTATCGTGTCGATCCCGCCGGTTGCCGCGTTGGCGATGAGTCACCCGTGTATTCCGAATTATTAGTGCTAGAGGTTTCTTTCTCACTGCACGGTTTTCTGCAGATGTGAGCCTTTCTTCTATACACGTAGTGATTGACTCAGAGTGTACTATTACAGTCATTAACAGGGGTGTGCGAACTTGAATTACTTTTAGAACTACATAGGAACTGTTGTCTAGACCCGTGTGCAAATGTGCTACAGTTACGATTATCACTTGGGTATCTAGAGTACTCACCACTGGGATATACAAGAGAATTATCAGTTTAGCCCAGTAGTGCAACTGCTAACTTTGTTGAACAAATTGAAATCACTGGTATCCTTTAAGTTTTCTGTCATCTGGGCTAGAAGTTGGTGGAAAGTGTAGCCCGTTCTTGAACAGCATTAACAGAGTCTTGTTAAATTTGTTACACAATTTTGTCGGCTGTATCAGCTAAATACTCAATAGTTTGCCCGGATATAAATGCTAGCACATATGTACATGCTGACTCGGGCAAGGTTTCCAGGAAAAGAAGCTTTACTAAGTCTTCGTTATTCGGTGCTATCTGTTGGAGATGTCGCGCAACGACAGAAGGTCACACAACTGCTGTTGCTCCAAAAGGTTACATAACTGATGTTCTTGACTGTCCCCTTAAAATTTTAGAGCACAAGCTTTTATTTCTTCGATGTTGTTTGTGGACTTTGCAACGATGTCAGTGAGCAGGTTTACAGGTAATACAGACAAACATTATTATTACGTTTGTGTATCGCGTTCAAAAAATTCTGGTAATTTGACAGACCGTGATGCAGCAGTGGAACCGTTGGCCTATGTTGCGCTGAATTTCCTACTTGAGTGTGCATTATAAACCGAGGTTAGGACTACCCGGACTACACTTTTAGGCAGGTTTCCCAGGGCTTCACCTTTAATGCAGGTTTCCCAGCCATTTGAACGTCAGCATCACCTCCGTGAAATGTTTGTAGAACCTGTCCAAGCATCGCTGTGTCATAATAAGTAAGGCTTAGTTCGTACTTACTTTCAACGTTCAATATGTACACGAATGACTGAAATAGCATAGGAATTACGGGAATTTTGAGTAAAAATTTTCAGCTGTTTGCAACCAGAACCATCATCTACAACTATGGACAATTCCTTGTGAATCCGTGCTTAAATGCCTTTTACGCTTTTTGCTACACATATTAGGCCTATTACGCTTTTGCTTTAGCGCTAGAAGAGTGATTTGCCGGGTGTGATGCGCCAATGTGCTTTCTTGTGACTTGCGGAATGAATAATTGAGACGTATGCCTAGGCATAGGCTTAGATGTAGGCGTTCGCGCTTGAACTTTAGATGCAACATAATGAGGCTGTGGCTGCGCTACAATGAGTGAAATAAGCACCGGTGGTGATAGTGACGCATGCGGAAGTGAGGACGTGGACAGCTTTGCAGGTTGCGTCGAAACTTTAGCGGTTGCCGTTGCGTAACTACGAATCGCGAGAACTTGACTGTTTACACACTGCGCCACCCTGTCATTCGCAGAATAACCATTAAAACTAGTCGCTGAATCGTTCCATAAAAAGTATCGCAGCAGCAGGAATTAAACCGCTACGTGTGCCCATTGTAATCTTAAAACAATGGATGCTACCTATGTCCATAGGGTATATAAATCTGCATACAAAGCTCATTGTTTGTATAGAATGGTAGAAAATTCAACTTAATCAAAATTTCGAAAATATCACTTTTTGAGATTATTTCTAACTTAAAGCTCGCGAAAATAGCTACTTTGACAAACTGATGGTTTGCATTTTTAATTTGCTTCTGAGAAGTGTTATAATTCAAAATTTTAAAAGATCCACTATGGCTTTAATATAAGACTATTCGATGGGCTTTATTTTTGTGAGATTTCTCACATGCAGTATGTATTAGAGCAATTACATGTACCCGGGGGTAACCGAAATTGCAGCTCTGGTGAAAATCGTGTTCCGGTTGCGGTTCAAGCAAAAGGCAAAAACTATACCGGATCAGGAATTCCGGTTTAAAAAATTTGTCTATAATTCACCGCATTTTTGCCCTACAGTACTGGCCAAAAATGACCGTCGCATTTCGAGCGAGCGAGTTCGAGCGAGTCGCGAGCGAGTCTCGAGCGAGTCGCGAGCGAGTGGCTCGCTCGAGATTTCACAACTATTTAAATTAATAGAAAATTCTATTTTTAGAACAAATTTATTTCAAGCGAGTCGCGAGCGAGTCTCGAGCGAGTCGCGAGCGAGTGTCGAGCGAGTCGCGAGCGAGCGACAGTCATTTTTGGCGGGTACTGTAGCTGTCATGGTCCAAACATACGTATATACATTGATCAAGTTCCAATACAACCAAACTCAATAAAATTATTAACTCAGCAGTCAAACGTAAGTTGGACAAATAATTTCAATAGGAATTTTTCATCGTGACGCTGTAGGAATTGTTCAGTTTTAGCTTAAGTTAAAACAAATTCAAGTGGAAGCTTGTAGCAACTGTTTTACAAATTGAGACATCTGCGGTGTATGTTATAATTGAACTGATCCAAATTGAGATGCATAACAGAGTATGGAATTTTTTAGATATACGTCGGCCGGAACTTGAAATTTGAACATGGCACAGTAACATAAGTAATTCTGAGTATTTTGCAATGCTGTAAACAGGGCTAAGATAAGTTACCTCAAACACCAGCCAGAGCGCTTGTAAATTTTGTAAACCAGTATGTTTTGGAGTAAATGTGCCATATCTGCAACGCATCCAGAAATGCGTTTGTGGAACTTTTATTGAAACTGTAGGGAGCAGTATAGTAATTTGTCACATCTATAGCGTTCTGGTCACGAAATTATAGCACATATCGTTATTTTGTTGCAGAACGGAATAAACCAATTTCAAGTTTCCTACGGAATAACATGCAACAATGTCTTGTAAGATTTGGCAATAGGAGACGGAGCAATATTGTCTAGTCTACGCTCCATTCGTTGCGAGCACGTGCAGTTTACATAGAGCTGTACAGTGGGGTCATTTCACGCTACGATGTCCTTTTGGTCTCGGGTGGGTAAATGTGGATATTTTGGTCTGTAGCACAGAAACGTGCAGGGAACTGGCAAACATGTAATTGCTCTAATACATACTGCATGTGAGAAATCTCACAAAAATAAAGCCCATCGAATAGTCTTATATTAAAGCCATAGTGGATCTTTTAAAATTTTGAATTATAACACTTCTCAGAAGCAAATTAAAAACAAACCATCAGTTTGTCAAGTAAAAAGTAGCTATTTTCGCGAGCTTTAAGTTAGAAATAATCTCAAAAAGTGATATTTTCGAAATTTTGATTAAGTTGAATTTTCTACCATTCTATACAAACAATGAGCTTTGTATGCAGATTTATATACCCTATGGACATAGGTAGCATCCATTGTTTTAAGATTACAATGGGCACACGTAGCGGTTTAATTCCTGCTGCTGCGATACTTTTTATGGAACGATTCAGCGACTAGTTTTAATGGTTATTCTGCGAATGACAGGGTGGCGCAGTGTGTAAACAGTCAAGTTCTCGCGATTCGTAGTTACGCAACGGCAACCGCTAAAGTTTCGACGCAACCTGCAAAGCTGTCCACGTCCTCACTTCCGCATGCGTCACTATCACCACCGGTGCTTATTTCACTCATTGTAGCGCAGCCACAGCCTCATTATGTTGCATCTAAAGTTCAAGCGCGAACGCCTACATCTAAGCCTATGCCTAGGCATACGTCTCAATTATTCATTCCGCAAGTCACAAGAAAGCACATTGGCGCATCACACCCGGCAAATCACTCTTCTAGCGCTAAAGCAAAAGCGTAATAGGCCTAATATGTGTAGCAAAAAGCGTAAAAGGCATTTAAGCACGGATTCACAAGGAATTGTCCATAGTTGTAGATGATGGTTCTGGTTGCAAACAGCTGAAAATTTTTATTCAAAATTCCTGTAATTCCTATGCTATTTCAGTCATTCGTGTACATATTGAACGTTGAAAGTAAGTACGAACTAAGCCTTACTTATTATGACACAGCGATGCTTGGACAGGTTCTACAAACATTTCACGGAGGTGATGCTGACGTTCAAATGGCTGGGAAACCTGCATTAAAGGTGAAGCCCTGGGAAACCTGCCTAAAAGTGTAGTCCGGGTAGTACTAACCTCGGTTTATAAAGCACACTCAAGTAGGAAATTCAGCGCAACATAGGACAACGGTTCCACAGCTGCATCACGGACTGTCAAATTACCAGAAATTCTTTTTGAACGCGATACACAAACGTAATAATAATGTTTGTCTGTATTACCTGTAAACCTGCTCACTGACATCGTTGCAAAGTCCACAAACAACATCGAAGAAATAAAAGCTTGTGCTCTAAAATTTTAAGGGGACAGTCAAGAACATCAGTTATGTAACCTTTTGGAGCAACAGCAGTTGTGTGACCTTCTGTCGTTGCGCGACATCTCCAACAGATAGCACCGAATAACGAAGACTTAGTAAAGCTTCTTTTCCTGGAAACCTTGCCCGAGTCAGCATGTACATATGTGCTAGCATTTATATCCGGGCAAACTATTGAGTATTTAGCTGATACAGCCGACAAAATTGTGTAACAAATTTAACAAGACTCTGTTAATGCTGTTCAAGAACGGGCTACACTTTCCACCAACTTCTAGCCCAGATGACAGAAAACTTAAAGGATACCAGTGATCAATTTGTTCAACAAAGTTAGCAGTTGCACTACTGGGCTAAACTGATAATTCTCTTGTATATCCCAGTGGTGAGTACTCTAGATACCCAAGTGATAATCGTAACTGTAGCACATTTGCACACGGGTCTAGACAACAGTTCCTATGTAGTTCTAAAAGTAATTCAAGTTCGCACACCCCTGTCTACGACCTAAATAGTACACTCTGAGTCAATCACTACGTGTATAGAAGAAAGGCTCACATCTGCAGAAAACCGTGCAGTGAGAAAGAAACCTCTAGCACTAATAATTCGGAATACACGGGTGACTCATCGCCAACGCGGCAACCGGCGGGATCGACACGATAATTTCTCGCAAACAATGGTCTTGTCAAAAGTTTCCTACCAAAATATTTTGCCGAAGCTGAAAAGCTTGTTTCCAAAAAACGTTTTTTGCGGCAAATAGAACTTCCGTAAAAGCATATGGAAAACGAACCTTCACCACTTGTCTAAAGCATCATTCGTAAGAGTTTCACTTTTGAATTTCTCACTATGTAAACCTTACTTTGCCCATATCGGGCTTCGACTTTCCTAATCAAAAGGTTTAGCACTCGACTGTGTAAAGCACAGGCTGGATTTTCGCGGATTGAAAATTGTTTAAAACGATGGAGTAATTCATTTAAACGTATGTGACCGTGGTACCCTTTTTGGTATGGTACTGTATCTCCAGAGACTCCTTAACTCGCACAAGAAATTAAGCAAGATTTCGTCATTTTCACCTTAAATTCAGATTCTGCTACATCTGCTATTACAAAGGTTTTCGAAGTTGCTGAAATCGATGAAAAAATTTATTTAGATTATGTTTTGAGATGGTAGTACATATCCCAATGGCCTATGCTCGAGACATGTATGATTTCGTGATATTCAAAGTAATGTTATGATATGTTGCATTGTGGTTATAAATGTTTTCGATGCTGAAAACGATAAAATGATTGATTTGAATGTATCTGTCACCAACATATCCTTTGTGGCATGATACTACAAGCCCTGGGATCCCCTTTGATGTATGTATGATTTTGTGGGTTTCAATCTAATGCTGTAAATAGTGAAATCTGCGAATATAAGTGGTTTCGAGGATAGCAAAAATGATTAGTTGAGTCGTTCTAAAGTATGTACGACTAGTAACACGTAAACGTGGGTGACGGAGGCATGGTGGTTAACAACGGCGTGAATAGTGCATACAGCTTGTGGAATTTCTAACATTTTTGGTAACAGTTTAAAAGTAATACAGTAGAATGACAATACATCTATCAAGTTGTACCCATCAATGAAATTTAGTCCAAATAGGCCGAGTCATTCAAAAGTTATAACACACTTAATAATTTTTCACTCATTTTTAAGAGACTTTGCTTAATTTTAAGAGAATTTATAAAGGTAAGTAGATCACTCGTATACAGTCTTTTAGAAAACGTGAAGGTACATGTTATGTCAAAAAATGACCGAGATAGCACGAACGGTTTTCGATATATGATGAACTTAGGTTTCCCTAAGTCAATTTTAAGAGAATTTGCTTAATTTTTAAGGAGGAAAGAGATGAAATACGTCAATCAGCTATATACAGCTGTTTAGAAAACGTGAAAATACATTTTATGTAAAAAAATCGCCGAAATAGCACGAACGGTTGTCGAGAATACGGCGTAGAAAAGCTGAAAAAATGGCAAAAATCCCTAACATTGAGCAACATTTGCTTAATTTTGAGTACAAAGCAATTTTCATTAGAAAAAAGTGCTCAATGAAAGGGCACTCCGCAAGAGAATATGCAACTACGAAAAAAAAAAAATTTCTAAAATCGGCCCAGGCGTTCAACCTGCAGACCTGTCTGTGACAAACAAAAAAAAGTCACAGAGAAAATTGAAATTTTGCGTCTAGTATATTGATATATAAAAAGTTAAATGTACGCCTCCGGCTGCGACTCACCACCTTCGGTGGCTCGTCTTGCCTCCGTTAATTATATAAGTCGCTTGCTTGCAGTGATACCACTCGCTGCGCAGTCGTGGGTTGACCCACCTTCTGGTAATAAATCGTTGATATTCTGGATACAATTTCAAATTCGACATTAATTGTTAGCTGTCGGCGAAAGAGCTCACAGCATGTAAGTAGTTCATGCTCCAAAACAATGATACATTTTGTTTGCATCTCTGTTCGATTCGAAACTCAGCAGTAATTTTGAAAAGTGTTAGTACGACAGTTTTAAATGTACATGTATACATACATACATTGTTACAGTACTTTTCCAATAGTTCTTTGTTAGAAAATGTCTTTATGTACATTCGACATTTTGTAATAATGTTCATCTTGAACATATCTGTTCAACCCTGTGTTTGACTTACAAAATTCTATTATTTACTAAATAATATATTGTAAAAAATTTCTAGTGTGCCAAATCCTGGAAAAGAAAATCAAAGAAATGAGCACATGTCAGTAAAGCACGCTTATATTTTTGAGAACTCACTTTTCCAATTCCTTTAAATACAAATATGAATATAAAGGTTTACATTAAGGGATGAAACTAGATCAACGTTATATGACCTGTACATAGTTACTGAGTTCCTCACAAGAACCTATGTAGTAACTCGAAATACTCAGTCTGACATCGGATTACAGTAACAAAATTGATGTATAATGGTTCCATCTCCTTTACGATACATATATCGGAACTGGTGACGCATGACTCAGATTAACAGAAAATATGGTAGTACGCTGATGAAAAGTTAATCGTCAATTTTTAAAAGAATACATAGCTAATACCAAAGGACAAAATTTATGTGCCAACCACGGGCGCCCTGCTAAACACAACAGTGTTCTATTATTACACTACTGGAATAATACAGGCGGTCAGATACAGGCAAGCCAGATGTGATAAGTAGTAACTTCACGTAAAACACCTGAAGATGGTAGACTCTAATTTTTATTCTGTCCTGTAAATATCGTCCAACGATTTATCATTTAAACGCTGAAAAAAGGATGAAAATAGAAGAACTAACGTAAACCATCCTGAGAGTTTATTGAAAAAAGTTTTAAATACTGTGTAATGCTTATAATTAGCATTACACAGTATTTAAAACTTTTTTCAATAATTATTAGCATTATAGCGACAACCTACATACAGTCACACTCAGAAATAAAAGCAAAATTTTCGCGAATATCGTTTGCGAAAAAATTAAAGGCTGTTCAATTATTGATATTCGCTAAATTTACATGAGCAATTCGCAAAGATTGCATGTATTTCTGAGCATGACCGTACCAAACACAGCTCGATTAACTTACTAATAGCAACGATGCCATAACCATTGCTCCTGCATTGATCATTGGATTGTGGGGTTTGTCTAAAAGTTATATGTATTATGTAAAGTACTCGGTTGAAGTGGCTGCTGTTCGTTCGATGTTCAATCGTAGCTCGCTCGTTGTTATGTAATACCACTATTCGCTCGCGGACTGACAATCATTTCTAGCGCTATTGTACATTGTTGATATGTATATACAGTGTCCATACGGTGGTAAGATATTTAGCCCTGTTATCGGATCCCCTACACATATTCAGCCCCTGGATTCGGGCACTCACCCATTCTAGGCGAGGCAAAGGCATTCGGAAAGTTGTTCAAAAATTCACAGAAATTAGAAAAAATTTGCAGATACTTTAAAAAATGAGAAATAGTGACAAAAATTGAACAAAATTATGAGTTTCTAAAAGTTTCAAAAGTAGATCATCATGACTTGCTTTCTCGCTGGAACCATTTGCACCGCCTGAACTGACGCACCTTGGACACCTATGCTTTGATTGGATATACATATCTGACTAAAATATTTCAATTTCAACACAAATCGGTTTTTGAAGAATGTAAAAATCGCACATACAGTGGGGTGTGCTTAATAATGAATGGCTTATAACGAAAAATGCTAATTACAGTGATACTTTCGTTGAGTCTCAATCAAAATATCTGTACTAAAATACAGCTAGATATCATAATAGCTTGCTATACGGGTATTACAAAGAGATTATGGTGGTTTACAAACACATACGGTTACAATCAGAATTAAGTGCTCAAGAATCGATCGAAGCTTCGTTCGATTTCGATCGTTTGCGTTTAAACGAAAATCGATCGTTTACATGAAATTTGATTAATTTAACGAATTTCGATTGCATCAAAATAAAAATAAAAAGTTTATAAAACATGTTAGTTCGCGTTTAATTTAACGAATTTCGATTGCGTTGAAATAAAAAATATTTTAATAAAAAATGTTAGTTTACGTTTAATTTAACGAATTTCGTTTAAACGAAGATAGATCGATTGCGTTTTGGATCGATTTCGTCTGCGTTCGATTTCATATGCACTTAAGATTGTACCTGTAGGCTGATCTATAGAGACAGACTTAAGTATAATTTTTGGTAAAGAAAGATACGGAACAGGGCATTGGTAGAAACCACATCGACTTCTGGTTTGGCTAGTGAAACCAGTACAGTCGGATGCACAAGATGTTCGAAAGCATACTTTGCATCACATCATCTCAACATCGAACTGTCGACATAAAACTAATGTCTCTGAAACCAGACCATCATAAGTTTACAACGTCTGCTTCAACCATGTACATTGGCTAATTGAAGGCTAGCAAAACACACTGGCACCATCAGTTTCTTTGGTTAGACTGAAGATTCTATATCTACTAAGGAATATACGAGATACGCATGGAAAAAAACTGAAACTTGCTCAAATTTTAAGTGAAATACTGAACTACAGTACTCGCCAAAAATGATCGTCGCATTTCGAGCGAGTCGCGAGCGAGTCTCGAGCGAGTGGCTCGCTCGAGATTTCGCAACTATTTAAATTAATAGAAAATTCTATTTTTAGAACAAATTTATTTCGAGCGAGTGTCGAGCGAGTCGCGAGCGAGTGTCGAGCGAGTCGCGAGCGAGCGACAGTCATTTTTGGCGGGTACTGTAAATGTGTTGTAAAAATATTACAACAGAAAAAGTGTAAAAGGAATACAGATAAGGTGTTCCAGTATCTTATATTATAAATTACAAATTTTTCCTGGCTATGCTGTAGCACAAGTGATAAGCACAATATAATTTAATAATTGTTAGCAGATTTCAGCTTTCAAAAGTGATTAGTCATTTTTCTTTCGTTATATTATGAGTGTAACCTCAATAATTACAAATAATATGCAGCTTCAGTAAAATTTCTCGTTTCATGTGTTCACGTGTTATAATATTTCTTATAAACTTACAGAATATGTATATCCCGAAATAGCCAAAAAGGGTTGGTTTTTCGGCAGAATTAGGAAAGGGTGCGCATTTAGTTATTTAGAAGCATACCGAGAGAGTACTGACATTCACAGTGATATGACAGTCAGCATACATAGAAATGCAATCTTATCTCCTGATAACAGGCCCAACTCATCAAAAGACGGTAGTTAATAAATAAATAAATAAAGTAATTGGTTGATGAAACAACATGAAAATGAAGCAAGCAAAGCCTCTTCTTAACAAAAATAAGTTGGGTTGTTTCGGACACCATAAAGTGAAATTTGACTTAAACATATTATTACAATAAGCCAAAAATGAAGTTGTTTGACTAGGTTTTATTTGTCTACGCATTTCGAGACTGACAGTTGATATTAAGATGTGTGGTCTTCTTCATAAATGTACATAGGCTAATAACGCTCACTACATCAATGTTATAAGTGGTCTATACAACGCTTTGACATTATTGACATTAAACGCCATCCATTTTTTGTTATGTTAATGTACATATATCTCTGTTGCTGAGCGTAGTATTCCCTTGTTCATACACACTACCCTCCAGAAATAACCGCTGCTCGCTCGCTGCAAGAAGCATGGTACTCAGCGATGCACGATTAATCTTCGGTCTGTCTATCAGCGAAAGTAATTTATGGCTCATGTAATTGCATGTGCAGTTACGAACATATAATTGTTCGAGAAAAAATTGGCGATCAAGTGAACAGCTGTTAATTTTTTGTGAATTTTTTCTAGAAAAATTTGTATTAACATATTTTTATGTGTAACTGTATATACATAAAACTCAATCTAGAGTAGGGTAGATTATCTAGCACCGTTTAAATGGGAAATGTGAAACAGAAACATAGTCAGCACAGAGATACATTATGTATGTACATATCCGAAGCTCGCTTACTATTGCTGTCAAGCGACAAATCGTTAAATATCCTTCCAGACGGCTCTTGTCCTATAAATTGATGTACTCGATCGGAACCAAAATCGTTCAAGCCAAGCGCATAATTGAACGTTTTACTAACTGATTGTATGCAAAATGGCACTGTGCTTGGTCCAAGTGAGTATCTGAAAAAACCTTAATGCAAACAAGAGAGCCGTTTCCTTAAGCAAATACGCCAATTGTTTGTTGTATTTTGATGTTATGGCAGTGGCTTCTCCATTCACTGAAAGTTTTGCCAAAAGACGAAGCCAGGGGATCCTTGGTTCGGAACTGCGGGGCACTGAATTTTGCAAGGGGTTCCCCTGGCTTGAGCTGGTAGGAAATTGGGGGTAGAAATTTACAAAATTTAATATTTTTCTGCTAAAAACGCATAAAATTTATTGTTAACTAACCTCAAAACGGTGCAAAAACTTCTTTATTAAAGTTAAAAACAACTTTTCAATCATTTTTGCTGAAATTAGCAAAATTTTTAAGTTCGAAAAGGCAATTTTGTTAAAAATTTAGTCAATGTTTTATGTCACCTGGTGGTGTTTTTGACAGATGAATCCAAAAATTTTGCCATATTTTCCCAAGAGACATCGAAAAATGCCAGGCCCCACACCCCCACTTTGGAGAAGCCAGTGACATATCATGCATCAATCGTAAGCATACTAACTGCCAATAAAACAGAATGACTATAAATAATTATCCGGCAGAATCGTACACAATACTGATAAAAAATTATATAGACACTATTTTCAAAGAACATCGGCTGTGCATTGAATACAATGAATTATTTACAACATTGCAGTTATTTTCATATGCAAATGTTTGCCAGAAGTTGGTATTTAAGCAAAATACGAGGAGTGTTCAACATTCTACGGCGTTTTACAGTTATATAGCGTACGTCGATATATGGTTTTGTTTCTTTTGTTAGTATTCATCGTTATGTCAACTGAACAGTCTGCGCCCATTGCTCGTGATGCAGACACGGATGATTTCCAAGATTCAAACGTTTTACGTCTTGAAGAGTTGCTCAAGTTGACTGAACACACGATCACCTCTAAGTTTGATCAATTTGAGAAAAGTTCTGCCAAGCGTTTTAAGCCTGACATTAATTTGTGTTACAAGGATAATAAGATGCAGGCTGATTTCAATAATGATATGAAATAGGCGAAGCAAAATCACATATTTCAGGTGTAAATTTTGATAGTGGAAAAACACTCGAGTCATTGTCAGCAGTGCAGCGGAAGCTGGATGAGCGTAACAAGCATATTCGTTTGGCATATCGATCGGGTTGGGACGCTGTTGACGAGTATATCGGGGATACAATAGCTTCCGACACCGATGACTTGAAGCGTATTCGTTCAGCAGAGGATCGTGCAAGGCGCAAGCGTTCTTTGCTTCGACAGCCCTTTCGGAGGAGCTGGCCAGTTTTATTTGGAAAATAATGAAAATTAGCTGAAAACAGTTTCCTGTGTGACCGATAATTATTGACCTAAGCTCAGCAGCTACATGCATATTGAAGGTTATATAATGAGCATATAACAGAAATCTACTAATTATAGAATCCAAATTTAGATTGTACCAGGAATTCAAACAATCGTCAATAAATCCCAAGACATCAATAATAATGTACAAATTAATGAAGAGCATATAGCATAATGGAAACAAAATAATTTCGCTAATTGATAATGTTGCGAACTTACCGCTGTCCGTCAATAGTGCATATGGAAATAGCCCAGTGACTGGGGTCGACACGTGCTAACTGTGGAATATAATCAGCATTCTGAAATTATGACATTATATACATTTATATCCTTCGCCAGAGTTACTGAACTTAAGACATTTGGAAATTTATATATGAAAATACAATACGTAGTGAAGTATTTGCACTAAGAGCATTCGTGCTAGTTAAATGTTGTAGCACATTACTTCGAAGCTGGAGGGCGTTACAGACAATCTTTGCTTTTGGCTTAAGAGCTGAGTTGGAAGCGAGTAGTGGGTAATGCAGGTAAAGGAAAAATTTTAAGGCAGTGTCGTGTACCCTGACGTACAGTACTCGCCAAAAATGACCGTCGCATTTCGAGCGAGCGAGTTCGAGCGAGTCGCGAGCGAGTCTCGAGCGAGTCGCGAGCGAGTGGCTCGCTCGAGATTTCGCAACTATTTAAATTAATAGAAAATTCTATTTTTAGAACAAATTTATTTCGAGCGAGTCGCGAGCGAGTCGCGAGCGAGCGACAGTCATTTTTGGCGGGTACTGTAGTTGTGGGTACCGGAAGAACCTCTGAAAGTCACAGACACCGATACGCATTCGCGTGAAGCATATATACTATTAGTGCCCTTGAGTATCAACAGTTAATTGAAACGGAGCGAGCGAATCGGGCTGAATTTCGATTGAGGGTGCTAGGGGAAAATCGTGGCAATTTCATTTTTGTTTGCTTCTGTCACGCAAAACTCATCTTCGGGAGGATGGATTTCGGTAAATTTTTTATTCGATAGCAAAAGTAATAACGATGTGCTGTTTAGTTGAACGCGAACAGTTCCGGCTTCGTCATCCGGGTAAAATGACATAAACAGGTTTTAAAGGTTCTTTGGCAACTGTGGCCATACGGACCCAGTCTTTCGCAGCCCGTATTTCGCGATAGAGGCTTTGCATCGAAAAATCAGACCACCTACATCGGGATGTACAGCTTTGCAGACCACGAATTTCCGTGGGACCACTGGGCCACCTGATGGGCCGAATATAACCCGTCTACCATTTACCAGAAATAAAGATTTTTCAAATTCCGGCAAGTTGTTGCGTGCTTTTACCTTACAACGTGTGTTTATTAGATTATCAAACACGACTGAATACGACAATTTTGCTAGACTCCAATTTGACTAATAACTTTTTATGGGGTTTCGAGGGTTTTACGATCGACGAACCCGGTTTCCAAGAGTTTTCATTAGTTTGGTTATTTATTGCTTGCAGGGCATTAAGAATGTCAATAAATACGTTTTGGTTATATAGAGTCCAGCACAAATATTTCATAGTTTTTCAGATGTTTTCAATGGATCTAAGGTCAATGAACCCGATTGCCAAAATACAGTCTGTCTTTCAGTAGTTTGGTTACGTATTGCGAACAGGGCATCAAGAATTGTTTATAAATTATAAGTTTTCATGCAAGCTGGAAACGATGCGATGGTTCGATTATCTAGAGACTACTACGAATACTTCGTGCGATTTCAGTCTTTGATTTGTTTAGGGTCCACGAGGTTTTAAGATTTTCAAAGGGTTTTGGGTTACAGAGGTTTTTGTGTAGTATATATACATAAAACACAAAGCCTGTTACAAGTGATTAAACAAAATTACCACTTGATGAAACCACGCACGCTCCAATTTATCCTCGCTTGCTAGTTACTTAGTTTACGTCAGGCACGGATTTCTAAATGAAATTTTAGTCAACTTCGTATCCTTGGTTTTTAAAACTTATTCTTATTAATGCATTACTCATTCAGGACTTCATTCATCAAAGGCACTGGTAAATAGTAATTTTATTAAAACGCACAGTTCATTTCGTTTCGTTATGCGTCCATCGCGAACATTGTTATTTTATTTTTTGGAGTGACCGTGTCGATTGCCAAATACTTTGTTGAAATTTGATAACGTCGAAACAATCCAAAGGGTAGACTTGGGTTAACGATCACATCTGAACATGTTCGGCAGGGTTTTCGTGCCGCTGTATTTAAAAACCTAGTGTGTTTTGTCTCCCATATACCCGACACAAAAGGCACTTGGAGAGCAGGCTGCTTAGCGCAATGGTCCTGGTAAGGCAGCCTCCATGGTTTCGTAAATATGGCAAAATGATATACAAACATTATTGCTTATAATGTTACACTATCTTATAATTGGTAATGGTACAAATTTTGTATTGTAAACAGAATGTTATACAAATTAATAAATATGGCAACTCGACAAAACCTGGAATTATCTTCACTTTGTCCAATTTAAAACAAATTGTCCATCAACATGGTATTAAGAACAATCCATGGAACCAATCTGGCATACATTCAGGTTTTTAAACCTTTCATAATTTTCTAACCCTAGATAATTTTGTGAAATTTTTTTCGTATTTATTTATTTATCAATAGTACTTGGTGATAAGCAGACGGAGCAGATAACAGATTTGCATTTTAATTTGTTGTAAAGAGTACAAAATTCTGCCGACTCCGAGGGAACCCACGGTTAGTGGAAAAATTTTTTCTTTCCGACTCAAACTCTGGTTTAATTACAATTAAAAACCATTAAATTAAATTTGGTCATGATATGAACCGATATGCTTCCCAGGTTCCGAACCAGCAGGCTCCGAATTTTGCTTGAGGTAAGACTTGGTATATACGCCAACCAACTAAACAAGGACTTTTACTCTAAAAATTTAATATTTAATTTAATTTGTCAATATTATACACTTATGAACAGAAATAAAAGTAAATTATTCGTGAAAAATTCAAGAATAGCTCGCAAATATTGGCAAATAGGCCCTCATAACTTTCTAACGGTGGCGTAGGTTTCAATACACACAATTGACCAAATTCGGGCTGGGGGGGGCTAAAACAAAAGACCAGGTTGTTCAATATCGAAAAATATTACTATTCCTACATGCGTATAATACACATTATCGTCAATATACAGTACCCTCCATGAATGACCGTTGCTCGCTCGCTGCTGGAAACATAACACTGCTCGCTCGAAAGACGTTAGTCATTTCTGGAGCGTATTGAGATGATTTTTGAGCGCGAGATGGTGGTGAGGGCTAACCGAAAAGACCAGATTTCGTGATGCAAAAAGTTTGATATAGTATTACAAGAACTATGTACAAAATATATAATATATATACAATAAGTATTACACACACTCATTACGACAGCAAACGAAGCTTGCCATACTACGTGTAATTCTTTTTGTTGTTGACAGCGCTTTTGTTAGCGGAAAGTCGTTTGCAAAGTCTGCGGTGTGACAGGAAACCCTATGAGTCGGTAAGCGTGCTAAGCGTGCGCATCCTGCAAATAACCCCGAGATTCCACAGTTCTGTTAGAAAGCACGAACCAGCACCGTCGGTTCTGCGCCAAGACCATTGTCACCCCAACTTCTCATTTTGAAGATCCTAAGGATAATTTTATCATTTCAGCATAGCCTAAAACGTTAAATTTGTCCGCAAACTAAAGTGATGTCGGAATAGAGAAAATTGACATCCAACGTCGGTGGTGGAATATACGGTTAAAAATCTGTGTGTTATTAGATTAGATTAGATTAGATTTGACTATACTGGGCTAGAAAAACATGCGGGAACATGAATGACACGTCCATTGCATCAGCCCGTTAAACTGCGAATGACGTCAGAATCTGGGATTTAAAAACTGTGAAAGTGCAAAGTGTTACCTTATCTTCGATTACCTAAAACGTTGTATTCCGTTTTAATCATGGTTTTCGACAGCAAGCCTACCAATACTGAGAGTAAACCTACATAACTTTTTAATGTTGTAATCTCTTAAGCTTTCTATATTAATTACTGTATTCCCTAGAATTTCTCTCCGACTCTGTGCAAACCTAGGACAAGCACACAGGAAGTGTTCTGATGCCTCGTCGATGCCACAATGAGAGCAATGTTTATTTGCTGTAACATTTAACTTATGTAGGTGGAAGTTTAGCTAGCTATGCCCCGTTATTCCCTGAACGCACTGTCTTATTCTGTCTTTCGTTAATCCTAACAAATAATTACTATATTTCTTATTTGGCGTACTAATGATACTCTTTGTCTGTTTACGCGTTACTTCCTGCATCCATCTAGTAACAAACTTTCTGTGTAGCCAAGATTTTATCCTCGCTGCAACTTCCTTCCTTGAGATTGGAAGGATAGGTTCTGGTCCTACGTGTAGCTTTGATGAACCTCTTCGGGCTAGCTGATCAGCTGTTTCATTTCCTTCTATATTACTATGACCTGGTACCCATATAAGTGATACCTCATTCTGTTTGGACAATTCTCTTAAACTCACCCTGCACTCTGAGACTAATTTGGATTTAACCAGGTCAGCCTCAAGTGCTTTGAGAGCAGCGCGGCTGTCTGAAAAGATTCTTATATTCATATTGCGCGTTTTATTTTCTATGATATTGTCTACACAAGCTTTTATCGCATATATTTCTGCTTGAAAAACACTTATATATGCACCTAATGAGTATACATGGTTTCTTGTCCCAATAGAGAATCCTGCTCCAGTGGAAGTTTTCCCCTGGAGATTCACAAGAGATCCATCTGTATAACATATTATAGTGTTATTAGACTTCTCTCTAAGTCGCCTAGTCTCATCTAGCCAACCCTCACGGCTTGGAACAACTGTGTGCCAAGTACACTCATCCGCTATTTGCGATGACATATAGTCGCAAGGGAAGTTGAGTACAGGCAATTCATTCCGAATTTCTTCTGTATCAGCACGATACCCTTGAATTACATCAACTGTATGCGGACATATACATTGAATCCTATGCAACTCTTTTATACCTTCTTCTATGACCGCTAGATCTAGTGGCAAAACATTTAATAAAACTTCCATTCCAAAAGTCAGTGTCGATTTCATGACACCGGTCATCATGATACAGGCTAATCTGGATACTTTCGCAAGCTTTCTTGCATATGTTTTAAGTTGGACTTTATGCCACCAGACTACAGCACCGTAGCACACGGATGGAAGTACGATGCTATTATAAATATACCATAAAATCTTAGGTTTAATTCCCCATGTCTTTCCAATTATTCCTCTATATGCCATTAGTGTACTGACCCCTTTTTTCACGACCAGTGCTATATGATCTCTCCATAGTAATTTGTTATCAATCACCACTCCAAGGTACTTGACTGTATTGTTACAGGTAAAACTTCGTCAAATAGTTTAAGCTTTACATCTCGATTGAGCGTTCTGCTTCTTGAAAGAACTAGCACATTACTTTTAGCTGGATTTACCTTTAAACCCCTTTCTGTACACAATTTTCCAAGAAGTGTTAGATTTTTCTGAATTCTCCTAACATTGACGTCCAGATTTTTGCTACTGGTGAGCATAACTACGTCATCTGAGTATGCCTGTATATATAAGTCCGCTGTATTCATATTTCTTAGCAAATCGTCAATTACTAAAGTCCACAACAAAGGTGATAACACTCCTCCCTGTGGGCTCCCTCGTCCTAATCGGAATCTTACTGAAGACGTGCCCATTGTCGCTGTAGCCCACCTGATGCCAACAAGATTGCTCAACCACTTGCTAATAGAGGCATTAATTCCAAATTTGCCGAATGCACGTCGAAAAGTTTCATGTGTTGTTCTATCAAAGGCTCCACCTATATCGAGAATTACTGCAATCGTATGTTTACCTTGGTTTAGCCCACTTTCTAATCTACTTATTAGACCATGTAGAGGTGTAGTAGTGCTCTTCCCTTTTTGATACGCATGTTGATTTTCATGAATCCTACCACAAAACTTGCCCCTTAAATACCTATCCACCAGTCTTTCCGCCGTCTTCAATGGAAACGATGTAAGACAGATAGGTCTGAAGCTCTTCGGATCTAAATAATTATCATTCCCTGGTTTCGGTATAAACGAAACTACTGCTTCCTTCCATGCCTTAGGTATATATCCTGTAGCTATAGATTCCTTAATTATTTTCATTAAGATGTGGCTAATTTCGTCAAAGCCCATTTTCAATAATATTGGGTTGATACCATCAACACCTGGGCTCTTAAAAGAACCAAAACCTGACACTGCCCATCTTAGTTTATCTACGCTCACTAATTCTTCAGCCATAGCAACGTCCTTCTTGCTTGGCCTGATATTCTGGGACATCTTAATCTCCTCATTGTCATCTCTCATTGAATCCAGAAAATGAGAGCGTAAAAGTAGCTCTAATGTTTCTTCCTCATTCTCTGTCATACTTCCATCCGCTTTCTGAAAATGACCGAGTCTCACTTTGTGCCCCAGCATACAAATCTTCGCCAAACGAGTGCTAGCATTAGCACCTTCAACCTTTTCACAGAATACTTTCCACGACCTGCTCTTTGCTTTCTTTATCTCATCTTTATACAATTTCTGAGCAGCTCTATATATATTCCAATTACAGTCTTCACCAAACTTAACAGCATATCTGTATAGTTTCCTTGATCTTTGTCTTAGCCGGCCATGTTTCTGCGACCACCAATTCAAACCTCTATTTCCTATGTTCATCAATGGACACGCTTCTTCTTTTGCGTGATTCATTGCACTGGTGAATTTAATTACATTCATATCCATCACTTCTGAGTTATAAATAGTATCTTGTGCATCAGCACCCACTGTATTTTGGAGAAGCTTATCTCGAAACTCCTCAAATCTGAGACGCTTTAAATTATACTGTATCTTATTTTCTGCGATTTTCTCCACATATTCAAACTCTATCGTCCTATGATCCGAAAAAGTATTCTCATCTAATACTCTCCAGTTAATAAGCTTTCCGACACTAGCAAAATCAGTGAGAGTCACATCGATCCTCTCAGATCTATTTCTTGTAATGAATGTTGGCTTATCACCCACATTCATTATTTCTAGATTAGTACTAGCTATAAATTCTAATAAATCTATTCCCCTGTCGTTACAGTTTGTGCTGCCCCACAATGTGTGATGAGCGTTTGCATCACATCCCAGAATCAGTCTTATCTGGTTACTACTGCAATGGTTTACTAAGTCTCTAACTTTTCGACTAGGTGGTGAGTCAGCATCATACGGCATGTACACCGACGCTACCCACAGCTCACTGTTCTCATTACATATTTCAACGACTGCACAGTCACCATCGCTGAAACGACTTATAAAAACGCACTTAATCATCTTTCTCATAAAAATTGCAGAGCGTGGTCGCTCTGCATCAGCATAGAATACTTCGTATTCCGAATTCCAAATGCACGGTTTCCTATTTAGCACATATGGCTCCTGGGTCAAAATGCAATCCGACATTTTCGGTTTCTTTTTGCTTATCTCAACTGTAGCCTCTTTGCAATGTTGCAGATTAATTTGTCTATATGTCCGACAAATGCAAGCAAATATGGTAAAACTCATCACAAAGACATAACACATGATGCACGGTGAGATCCAAAAACGTCTGTTGCTCCCACTTGTTCACGGTCCGATATATGGCACAGACCTCGCTAAAAAGACTGCCGCTAGGTCGAGTACCGTTCGCTTGTAAGGTGACCGTCGTTTCTGGCAAGTACTGTATCTTTAATAATATTGCGAAACAAAAAATAACAAGTACATTGACTAATACTCTGCTTTACCTCACCTTTCCACTTGTATCTTCGCTACATTTGTAGTAAAGATCAGACATAACTTGAATAAATTCTCCGAAGTCTGGAATAACGAGTGCATTCCTTAAAATTCGACTGATAAATTCGAAGTTGTGACCAACGCAACTGAAATTAATTAATGGTGAATAGAAGGAATTATCACAAAACTCTAATATTAAGCAATGTTACATTCAACGAGCCTTTATGGCTTTACCGCCTTAATTCAAGAGATTTAAAACGATGTACATACATAAAGTAAACACATAGCACTTCCGAGATATAATATCGGATCCCCCACTTAGAGGTCATTTTCGAACTTTGCCAAAGCCAAGGATGTCGGACATTGTGTACTTACCCCGGCAAAGAGCGTTCGACTTACTGCTTCAGAGCCAGAGTACAATGAAGTTTAAGCTTTACAGAAATGAGCAGCTGAAACCAAAAACACAATTAAACATTTCTAATGATCATTTAACATTAAGTTTTGTGGTAATAGAGACAATATATGTGCTGTAAGATATGTGTAGCGAAAGAGTAAAAATGGACGTCAAAATCTGTTCCAGTTACACTACTGTCTACTTCTGTGGGACTCCGAAACGCTTCCATAACCCGGGGTCAAAGACAGAGGTTAAAGATGAGCGCGGGGAACGTACAAGCTTAGAAGCCTCAATTTATATTTGATATGACGTTATTATACACGTATACAAATATATGACGGCCTAAAGATGTTGGGGCATAGAAACCGTGTCGAAATTTTAAGGAAATTTGCTAAGTTAGGAGTGATACGCAAAAATTTTGCAATCCCCGAAGTCAAAGTTTGAAAATCAAGGGTTGAAATCGCGGGGCTTGTGGCTGAAATGCTATATCGAGCTCATGGGCGTGGCAAGCCGAGTTCGGTTAAACCGGTAGTTCCCGGCGTCGAAACACGGCATATCCTGAATCGCCTATGCTACACATACTTAAATAATCCTTAATATTGTCAATTCTGCATTCTTAAATGTTCGAAGCTGTTTATTTAAGATTTGCGTTTAAGCGCTTGCAAGCAACTTTTTAATCCATCTCTATAAAGTTTAATAAAATCGGGTGTGGTTCACTGCTGGTTAGGAGGGTGAGGTTGTGTCTGTCTGGCCTAACCTGCATCGAGCGCCATTATGTGGGTCTGATAATCTGTACCTGACTAATGTTCATTTAAAATGCAAACGACAAAACTACCGTTGTGTATAATTACGCGAAACTGAGTTACATAGATCTTCAGGAACTTATTTTCAACTAGTAAATTTATTCATGCATACTTTTTAAACTGATCTCGATCAACACGTAGAACTTCTATCGGCTCGTGAGATTTTAAGTCATGTTTGAGTTCTTTAAAAGCCTTGATTGTTTCGGCAAGTCGTTTGTCCGTCTTTCGAATTCCTGAGAGCCCGATATGCTGCAAAATATACGTTCGGCTAAAATTATATTTCCAAACATATTTTCTTATATAACTAACAATCACGCAAAAACATTGAAATCTATAGATATCAACACGAAACACTTCGCTATAAGCCTCAATGTCAAAATTATTTCCACTTAATCTCAAAACGCGCTGAAAAAGTTCTTAGTATAAAATTAATGCAAAATTTTCAAACATTTGTATGCCGACCAGCGCATGCTGCAAAAAGTCTACCCTCCAGCAAAACACTAATAAAAAAAATTAGGAACTAGTATCAGTGCAGAGAAACCACCGAAATAGTTCGTAAAATTCATGCAACGCAATAAAATAGAAAATAAACCTCATGAAAACGTTGAGCAATACCATTCGCACGTAGCCCATAAAAAATTTCTTGAAAAATAATACCGCTTTATAACATCTGTGACTTAAGCACTGAAATATATGACAGTCTATAAACCAATTTCTAATCACGACACGCCTAAAATATTCAGGCCGCACATGTATGACTAATGAAGCTGTGCCTAAAAGTATAATTTAAGCTCCTGAAACAACTTACGCTCAAAAATTTACCAACTGATACTAAGTCATCGGTATCTTTGAATAAATCGAAAACGGCATGCTCTACAGAAACTATGGCTGATGACTTCCGTTGTTGTTTGTTCCTAAAATTAACATTAACATGTTACAAACTCTTTAGATTTGAATTCTAATGCAACTACAATACTCGCTAAAAGTGACTATACATAGTTCGAGATTAGTTTGCAACTCATTCCAAACACTTGTTCTATAATGAAAATTTGTTAATTAAAACGGAGCAAGTGAAGCGACCAGTTTCAACTTAGGGCGCTACGGAGAAAATCGTGAAAATTCTTTGTTTTTGTCTGGCGGCCATTCATAACAAATTTTCGGATGGATGGATTTCGACATATAAATTTTTTTGTGCAATAGCAAAAATTATGACGATGTGCCTTTTAGTTGAAAACGAAGAGGCCGACACCGTCTTCCGGGTAAAAATTGCAAAAACAGGTTTTTAAGGGTTCTTTGCCAAGTCTGACCATAAGGGTACCAGAATTTGTTATTATTTCTTACATAAATATTTAACTTCGACTTCGCAGTATGTAGTACAATGCAAAACTATTAATTGCTTGAAGTTTATTTCAGCGACGAAGTCACTTTATTTATTCGCAAATATTTGTTATATAATGAGTCGAACCAAACTCAAAGTGAGTAGTTTACATACCTTTTCGAAGGTTGCACCAAAGATAGCACGATCTACTATTTTCTGTTGCGATGCTAGTATGCATACCAATGCCGTTCCCTTAACTTTTCATGCGAGCCAAATATGATGTGATTCGCCCCATGTGTGATACGACAGTGGAAACAATTTAACCCTAGATTTATCAGCCAATCCGAAAAGCTTGCAATTTTTGTCATGAGCTAGGTGGCCTTCAGTGATAAATAAATCATAATCGTCCTCAGTGAGGGGATCCATATACACCAAAAATGTCCTTAAACTATTTTAAAAAGCTGTCCTTGTCAGTCCTGCCGGTCGGTGAACACTGATTTCAGTGAAAGGATGTATGTCGTATTGTTATTCCATAAGCATAACTCTCATATCCTTAAAAACTGCCGTGCATCCGGGAAAAAGATGTGCAACCCAACATAATTAGGAAACAGTGTGTTCCTTTTCACATCATTTTCATATGCAAGTACTTGCTGACAATTCGGATACAAACAAATTGAAACGATGACAAAGCGATTTCCAAAGCAAAACCAAATGGCTTACCTCAGAGCGGTGCACGCACGAAAATATCTGATCACGCTGGTGCCCCCAAAAATTAGAAACTTGTCAACTACCACTAAACCCGTACCCGCGCGCACAGATTTTTTGCTCCCGCGAAGCACGCAAATTATAAATCTATATCGGTGGCTTTGAAAATTCATTATTATTGACTTTCAACCTGTCTACTGCATTTAGTTTCATAATAATGAATTTATGCCAGTGGTTTCCGCTGACAACACTGTACGAGGGAGAACTTAGAACTTTGGGCTTTCCAGTGTAAAACACTGTCAAATAACTCAAATTCTCACCCCATCATGTTTGCTACCGCGACCAGTCAAGAAATCGCTTAGTTTTTCTAAAGGCAACCAACTAAAACCCTTTTAGGCAACCCCCTCAAGGCAACGAAAAACTCCGTCATTTAAACAGCGAATATTAAAAGCGAACGATTTAGATTTAGAGAACTTCGATTACAGTGTCCACTGCTCAGTAAATGGAACCAAAAACGGCAATAAGAAATCACCTAGTAATATCGAGCGTGGGCGATAAAGAAACTAACCAGCCTATCTCACATAGCGCACTAAAGGGAACCAAAGCGTGGTTTACACAGCTTAAACTAAACAGAACCCCTAGATATTTCGACATTAGCTGCTCAGCATGCAGAATTGTGCCTGTTGCGGATACCCACTTCCTTGTATTTATCCGCTACACACCGAATCAGTATTTGAGAACATATCCAGCCTCGCCCGCTGGCACCGGTACCCTAGCACTGCTCTGGATTAGACTTTTCGCCCAGGGCTGTATTTCGTGGCTAAGACTCTATAGCAACAGCTATTTTATTTAGTCTACGTAGCTGTTTACGAAGCAGATAGCTATTTTCCGAGACCGCTTCTTTTATGGATTCGCTGAAATATTATACATTTGCTGCCTTTAAAAATGACCATGTCACTGGTCACTACTATAATTAGGTCATTACAATTTCCGAACCACAAAATCTTGATCCGACTCCATCTCTAGAATACAATGCATGTCAACCTGATAGTATTCGACGAGCCATGTTGGTTACGTCGAATTGGTTTCTATAGGTCTTTTGAATATGCATATATAGTGGATTTGTGAATGTGGGACCCTGAGCATGTAATAGCATAGCCTCATTCCGCTACTGATCGGCTTCACGAAGTTAACTGTCGAAATTACAGCAAAATATCGGTAATACACAAGTGGGGTGTCGATATTACACGAATGAATTTGGGATTTTGGTGTGCGGTGAAACAACATATTTTAACAACATCTGGTACAATAAGACCTATCGAAAAATGGGCTTGTTTGATAGAGCATATTTCAAGGATTATTCTGATACAAATATCAGCCGTTGCAAAGCAAGTATATAGAGCTTGCATGAATAAAAAGTACAATAGGGTTAATTCAAAAACTGATACGATAATTTTCACACTGCCGATAACGTGGTTGTTTGTCGATTCATAAGGAATCAGGAACAACCGCTATAGATGCAAAAACACATAAATTGACACTGACATTGTTGAGCATAGGAATTCCTGAAGATCAAAAATCAATAAACTTCACAGCGCTAGACCTAATATTAACAGCGCTTGACTTAATATTAATAATGCCAGACCTCTTTCCTTATAATTCTTTGAAAAACATTACGGGAGTGTCGACATTACCCAAGTTTATTATACATACATGAATGACCAATGGAAGATCGACGTACACATATATATGTCCCCAAAATATATCTCTAAATGCATAGATACATAACTGATCAAAATGGAAAATCTTAAGGGAGGACACCAGACGTATCGCTAAATATACATTCATGATTGAGCACCTTGCCATATTTCTGAGGGTAGGAGTTGTATTCGCCGTCCCGCAGGCATATTTTTAAAGGGGGACATCCCCGTCCACATTTTTGCAGTATATAACTAACTGAATTGAAAATTGTTTGCCCAAATGGGCCTTTGTTAATATATATATTATTTACAGTAAAAAGAAACAATACGAAGATAAATTGATTGCGATTAAGATTACTAAGATTTATAAAATTAAACTATCTAGGAATGTTAATTTGACATGTACACTTATACATAAGCTATCCGTCAAAATTGCTGAACTTTTTTTAAAGTTACAATATTTCTTTTGCTAATTTATCAAATAAAATATAACGGCGAAACATTAAACTTGACGTTAAGTTTAATATAACCATGATGTAATTCAAACCACAAACGTAATATATTGAGACAAAACTATATTGTATATATCGCTCACTTCTACCAAAACTAAATTTTGAAATTTACAAAAACACAGACCATTGCGGTACATATATATATCGAGGTGCAAATAAATTTCAATCACCACTCAACTTACTTTTTCATTTCCTGAAACAGTGAGCTGCTTGACAGCCGCCGCTCCATTACCGGTTTCACTGAAAAAATGGGCCGGTTCATACAATGCTTAAACTATATTTGGGCACATTAGAATAACTGTTTGTCAGTTACCACAACACATAGTGGGAAAAATTTATAATGTAAATTTTTTTAACCGGATTTTAGATTCATTCCAAGATGTGACGCTAAGTTAAATATAGACATACCCACCGAGCTGAGGAAAACAAACCCGTACCATTGCAATGAATTATGCTGAAGCGTGACTATAAAAAGATATATATCTTAACCTATCTCACGAATTTGCGGTCAGGGCAAATTTTTGAGGTACTCCGTAATATGGAAATTGCTAGCTATGCTGATATGTAAGCAAGGTGTAGCTATTTCTGCTTAGTATCATGCGACAAATAAGCACTGTCAAAAGTGTCTTTATCTGTTCATTCCCATGCATTCAAGACAACATATAGCACTTTCGAGTAATTCACAATGCTGAGAAATGTTTAATATCGCTAATCCTGGTTCTGGATGGGAGGATTACGCCCCTCGCTTTGGAGTCAAGAAAGAGTCAATTGGTATCATAGACAAAATTTTCCCAACCCCAAGTTCTGGAAGAGTCGTTTGAAAAAATTTTGTTCGACAACCCCCAGTTTTTTGGAGGGAAATTTTTTCAAACCACCACTTGAAATTGCGGGGTACAGTCAGAAAAAATGTTTATCCACGATTCTCCAAAAGTGAGGGGGCTAATCCCCAAAACCAGGGAGGTAAGATCGAAATGGATCGAGTCATGGCTGATCCTTTTATATAGTGTCATTTCGAGAAGAGCCATACTCTTCTCAAGAAATCATTATAAACTCACAATAGTACTTATAAAATGTGTTACGAAACATATCTGAAGTTAGAGTCTTGGTTGCGGCAACCGGTAGAACATACCAAAGTTTACCAATATTTAGGGTAGTCAACCGGTGGCACACGATTACTTCACCGTTTCGAAGGATATACCTAGAAATCTAGGTTAGATGATAAAGAAAGTTTTGCTACTATAACTTCAAAATTTAAAAGATTAGAGTTTGTACCTAGCAAAAAGCAGCTGTTCTGAATAAAAAACCGGGACACGAATTGTCACGGGACCGGGATACATTGTGAAAGATGACATGTTGCTTCTCGTTAGCGAACGGCTATCGAACGAAATAATAAAATGTATAATCGCATACACACAAATCCTGAATCGAATTTACTAAAACGAATTTCAGTAAGTATAGTCAAACCGTTCAAGAGCTTCAAGTGCAAGTAATATTCCAGATCATGCCTGTTACATATCGTAAAAAAATGGTTTTAGTAGAAATAAGACAGGATAAAAAATTTATAAACTCGGCTTTGGGGACATTGGAACCTAACGATATTAATGCTTTGACACATCGGCGAAACCTATCTGGCCTTCCTTTGTTGACTGATATAATGACCAAGCATTTGCACTAACTATGTTACCTTATTCAAACGATACAAAGCCCAACTACCGACGGCAAATGGGAATAATCTATTTTCGACACTTTTGTGTATGTGCCGTTGGAAAAATAGTCAGCGTCGTCGTGGCCTTTACATGATTAGTTATAGCAATGTTGAGTGTTTTAGACAATAGAATATGTGACTAGCAGTGAACGTCAACACTTCTTGTACTCACCCTTCTATATCGTAAATAGAGGCTAATGCATTCATTCTAGTAAATATTTTAAATATTTAGCTAAAAAAATAAACGAAATCAAAATCCTAATGAACCACAACTTCATGAATAAACCAGGCATTATAAAAGCCTTGACGTAAAAGTGTTGCAAATTATATCGTTAACTTCCTATTTGACAGAGATAAACAAAATATAATGCTCACAATTATAAAAGTTTCAATGTTGTACAACAATTAACAAAACGCCAAAATTTTTTGCCCAGTTGACTAATTATATATAGCGCGTAATAATACTACACAGCCAGATTTAACACACTTGACCAAGGTATCTAATAAATCATATTAATGATAAAACAAAATAATTAAAAAACACGTTTTTTTCAGCTCTAACAGTTTAGCATTTACGACAACGGTACAAAAAAATTAAACATATCATCGCTTAAGCAACTAAAGTAACTATACTATTATAGACCTGGCATGTCGAAACATAATCCTTGAAAATGTTATTTTATTTTACTCTTATGTTGCTTGATCTACGCGTATTGATCTAGTTGGTAAAAAACAAGTATACATCGAACAGTGTTCAGTTCAACGTACATATACTATGTTGACAAACTATTATTGATAAACAAGTGATGATATTAAATGAGCCAGGCAATAACAACGAACGACTAAAACATAACTTTCATATAAAATCCTTAGATCACGATATTACCGGTATTATATTTCAATGGATACTGTAAACACGCACGAAAAGTAATTCAAAAGATCCACTAACCCGACTAGATACGGAGTATATCTAAACTAATTTGGCTTGGAGTTCTTCTCCCGGCAGTGCTACAAAAGCCAACTTCACACAGAGACAGATGCTAACGTATACGACAAAAGTATACGTTATAAGAGATAAAATTATCGATTAGCGCTGATCGAATTCCCTAACTGCGACACGACATCCAAAATCAACAGCTCGTTATTGAATCCATTACTATATAAGATATATACTATCATATATAAAAAAACTCCAAAACAACGCACTTACTTCTGTATGGCCTCCACCGCCGGCTAGAAGCTGGCAAAGCGTAGACTAATACTTATTTTTACGCTAAAATCCCTAAACAATCAATGTAACATACAAGGCGTACAGTAATATATACTAACCACCTAGGTCGGCGAATTCCCAACTACCGTAAAAAAATTTTCGCACCTTAATAATTGAAAAAAGGAGAAAAACATAAAATCAAAAAGCAAAATCGGAAACAAAATCTACTGCCTAACTATATAATAAAGTGCCGTTAAACTAGTCGCCACAAGATTATAATACAGAAATGAGCAGAAATTTGTTTGGACTTCTGCTTGGACATAACCAAAAAAAATAATAAAGGCACAGCTAGGTGACTATATCTTTGCGGAAAAGTAGTATAATAGGTTGTTTCTTTTCTATATGGATTTGGTACAAAAATTGTGTAATTTTCTCGAATTTAGTGCATTACGTACATGCCCAACGGAAGGTAAGAATAAAATAAATCAATAATAACCATCTGAAATTCAAACATCCTTTCTCATACATCCTGAGTTAGTATGCACTACAAAAGATAACTAATAATTTCATACACTGACCGCAAAAAGACCAGTCGATGATGACATTTTTTTCAAGATTTAGGCAAGATTTTTTTGTGCTACAAATACAGCAAAAAGTTCTGAAGAGCCATCTAGTTAAACATATTATATATCATAGACATTTAAACATATATATATATATATACATACATATATATATTTATTAAACTAATAGGCTTTAATGTTCTAAGATATATTTCAACCACAGCCGTTGCCCAACATACATCTAGTATAGTTTTGCTTTGGCCTTTTCATACTAAAACTCCACGCTTTAGCAGTTGCAGTGTACGCTGTGTAAAACTTTCATATCCATATTGAGCGAATTTTCAAACAAAGTAGCATAGCTACAGATACGTTTTTCGAAACTATTCGAAAATTAAATTTGGATCTTGCATACGAGGGGCAAACGGAATAGACGTGGTTTCATTTATATGTTATAATTCTGTGTAATCACCTGTAACACGCTGTATATACCAATCTAAAACCTCTGGAAATCCTGAACTCATTTTAAACGCACCAAAAGTAACTGACTGCGCATGAAGTATTTGCGCTGGTGTTTAGAAAACTAAACCATCGTATGCAGCGTACCAAAATCCTGTATATAAACCATTGTTGGTGACCTGTACGCAATATAACCAAACTATCGAAGACAGGCTATATCCTGAAAAACAAGTTCATTGACCTAGCCTAACCCAATTAAAAACCTTTAAAAATGCATTAAATATTCCTGCTGCCATCTATATAACCAAATCATTCTATTTATCATAGCGAAAAAGCTCTATATGAACAATTTTCGAAGCGATACTGCAGACCGACTATATTCTGACAATCGGTTTCACTGAAAATAAAAACCCATTGAAACGCAAAGAAAACCCATGAAAAGACATGAAGTATGCACGCTGGACCCAAGTTAATTAAATCACTGTACTCAGCGTTCAGAAAAACCTGTGTAGGTATAGACCATTCTTGATGCCCTGCACGCAATATATAACCAAACAAATAAAACCACAAAACATTTTGGAAATCGGGTTCGCAGACCTTAAAACCTTGAAATCCCTTAAAAATGTATAATTTAGTCAAGTTGAACTCTAGATAACAAAACAATTGCGTTAAGCGTGCTTCATAACCTAATAGCTAATCATACTACTTGATAAACTAATAGCTAAGGTAAAAGCACAATAACATGCCGAAACTTGAAAAATCATTATTTCTGGTAAAGGGTTGATGAACCATATATGGTCCCATCGCGGCCCAGGGAGAGATTCCAAAAAGTCGTGATCAGCAAAGTTACAGATATCGATGAGCTGATTCTGCATTAAGGTCTCCGGTGTTTCCATACGAAGCCTGTGCTACGAAACACTGGTACCCGTATGGCGGAATTTCGCAAAGAACCTTTAAAACATGTTACATATGCATTTTGACCAGGAATATGGGGTCGGAGCTGTTCTGGTTCAATTAAAGGGCACATCGTCATCACTTTTCCAGTCGAACAAAAATTTATCGACACCCACCCACCCGAAGATGAGTTATGAATGTCAGCGACAGATAAAAAATTTTCACGATCCCCCACCCAGCTAACTCAGTGGAAAATACGATAGCTTTCCTCGCTCCGTTTCAATAAATATCGTAGTAAAGAGAAGGCTTTAGGCAGTCTACCGGCTGTTGGCTGCCGGGAGGCTTTAGCCAAAATTTCGCAGGCGAAGCCGAGGACCAGCCTGTTTAGCTTGAACGTCGGTCGTTGTACACTGCTCTATAAGCTTTCAGGGCAGACGTAAAATTTACTCAGTGTCATTTACCTACAACTAATGTGTAATTTGTATTGTTGGAAGGTATAGTGAAACGCATCAGACACGCGTAGCTATATAACAAAATTTAGGATAATTTACAATATTTGCATGAAAGTGACGAATCATACAAAGTACAATTAGTTTGTGCAAAAAATGCAAAAAGAATATTTGTAATAGATTTTGTGCAGTATATGTTATAAATTCTGGCATCGCAGAGCGTGTAACACTCTGCAAAACGCGCCGTGTGTCCATGACCACCAAACGAAAATTAAGCTCATTCGTATTCCATATCAGGCGAATTACAATTTAAACACTGAACATGTTTTTTATTTTATTTCATTACTGCAAACACTGAAAGCGAAATTTACACAGACTTCAGAATTAAATAACCAATATATAGTATGTAACAATTTTATTTTACTATAATACATAACTACGCATAAAATTTTCTTAAAGTTTCAGTTAATTAGATAATTCAGACGAAATGTTTCAAACTTTGATAATTTAACATTAAAACGTTCTCTTTATAATAAAAAATGTAAACCTAAAAATATTTCAAACTTTGAATTTTATGAAATACTGAATAATTTTGTGTCATTTTGATACATGAAGAGTAAAGTCATGGTTATAACGTTGTACTACGTTACATAATGTTCCACACCTGTATGCTATTTTACCGTAGATTGTGTACCAATTTTCGGATTGATACATAGGTATTGTCAATCTACTGACGCACGTTTAAACGAGTTTGAGGGACAAAACATGCTCATAATTATATAGACAGCGCGACACGTGTTTCAAACTGCAGATTTTAATGAGGGTTTTATATAACCCTCGTTTCTTCGGACGCATCTAGTAAATCGCTTTCCTACTCCAGATACATTGGTTCCAAAAATTCAATATTAAAATTAGATTCCACGCCTTCGTTATATCAAAAACGTTAATAGTATTTTGTCAAACTGATACTGATCAATAAGGTAAAATCCACCAACTATAACACAGTATTTTAAAAGAGAATACTACTCAATTCGGGCTGAGTATATAGTTTTGTAGAAAATTTAGCGGGGTTTTCAAAAATGGATTTTCTCTGATTTCCCAGTAAATAGTTATGCACTCTTAAAGATCACGAAAAAATGAAAAATTACATATTTTGTTATTGCAAGCACATAGCTCTTTTTTACGCAGCATGTGCTTTATGTATATATACTAATGTTGCTTATGTAGCAACTATGAAAACAAAGAGCAATATCGAGCATTGTAAAACCGTGCCGCCATGCCTATAACTTACTATAAGTAACGTAACCGAAATAAATTTACACCGCATTATTGTTAGGAAATACACTGCGATCCGTGATCGTCTGTGACATGCTGTCATGATTTGTACGCAATTTCTGCTTCACAGAGGGATATCTAGCTAGTTTTCCCACACAGCACAATTGTTCAAGCAAAACATATTAACTATAGATTGAGACAAAGTAGAGAGTTAGAATCGTCGTTTTCTGAGTTCTGAAACAACCTCGGTCGATATAAAGCAGCTAATCTCACAATACTTGTCGTCCTATGGCAAATAAAGACCAATTGGGGGAAATTTCTTTTTCCTCTCTGTTTGTTCGTCGCATAACCGTTCGTGACATTGATGGATTTTCGCAAATTTCTTATTCGACGCGTAATGACATGTAGTTGTGCACCTAGCTTTGTATTTGCGCTGCTCCTATGATTTCCAACATAAACTTTTACAAAGCCGACACGAATTAGAGACTTTTGGTGTCGGCCCTTTTGGGTCCATCCAGCAGTTTCGGTTATAACTCTTGCCAGAGACATCGGTTCGAGATACATCCTCTCTTCGAGACCTACGGCTATGCTTAACAATTTTTGTCAGAGCAGCCGTTTCCTAGCTATGAGCCAAAGTTTAAAGATTCTACCAAAAAGTGCAAATTTACAAAGCAAGTTTTTTTGCTTGTTGGGAGCGAACAATTATCAGATTATTTAATGCGTTAACGACGTTGGCTTCATTGGTCAACCCCAGATTGGGTGTGTTATAAAGCTACGGGAAGGTGCAGGAGCCAAATTAGGTAAATTTTCGCACCATAAATAGTGAAATTTTGCCGCTTTTTCTATACATGTACGTAGTATGTACATAATTAGAATGTGTCTATAGATTTTCGGGGTTGCTCAGTAAGATAAATGCAGTTGTATTGGGGTAGAATGCATCAGATAAGGCAGGTTTTACTGTCCTACAACACAACCATAATATTTTAAATTATATTTTTCATAGAAGTGCACAACAGACAGACTCGCTCCGTTTCCTCTCCTTTTGTGAGTTACTAGTATACAAAGTACAAATCCATTCCGTAGTCAATAAGTTCATTAAGAAATTACAGCAGTAGTGGACAGGTCGACGATGCTCTGGCATTTAGGCTGTCACAGTGAGCTCGAAACATAGGCAGCCGAACCAATCCACGGCTACTAGTAACACTAAACAACGTTAAAGAATCGTTATTTTTCCAAATTCAATTATAAAGTCTTTAGTTTTCGTGCAGTATTAACGCAGAAAATCGACTAATTGTACTCAGACAAATCTGGAACGCTGTCGGGGTCAAAATTCACTTCAAAAGACCATAAAGTCGACGACAAAATATTATACCTGCGCAAAAAAATCGAAAATGATTAATGACACAATGAAAATACATTTGACAACAGTAAATTACATTATTATATTACATCGACTAGCAATTTCGTAACCAGTAGTACATATAGTAATAAACACTGTGTGCAGTTTACAATCGTCTACAATTTTGGATATAATTTAGCGCCGTTATTAAATTTTGGCTTCTACCTTCATCAGACCCCCACTGACACTTGGTTTTTATTTAAAATTCGCTGATCAACACACTTTGCGACAGTTAAAGTACAAGTTTGTCAGAAACGTAGTACAATGGTTTCACTCGCTTTCTGAATGCGTTTTTATTAAACAAATGTAGCTAAAATGCTATATACTCTATAAATATAATGTTAACAATAAAATGCGATACTTCTTGTACAGAGCGTTATACTCTACGACCTGAATATTTGCAATTCGAGTTCAGCCGAGCAATTATAAGAGCGCTCGGGTGAGTCACGTTTACTACCCATTGAGTTATTTCGGAGCTACTGCTCGGATCCTTAGTATAATCGTGCAGTACACGGCAAAATCACATAGTACAGCGCTGTGAATCGTAACGGATTGATGTGAAACGACTGCAGGCATTAAGGTGCTACATTGTGCATCGCTACCTGCAATCGTTTTACCGCGTAGGGAACTTTTATTCGTAAACAATTTACATACCACAGTTGTTTAAGCAGTTCAAAGTACATGTTACATATGTACAACCAACAAACATAATATATACCAGAGATGAAACCGGGTCACTATAATGTGACCCGGTGACCCGGTAAGGCATGTGACGCGGTGACCCGGTTAGCGTCAGACCCTACGATCCGAACAGAGCTAGCACGATCAGGTATACATCAACTTACAAACGCACAACTGTGAGAATATGCTCTTTGTGGAATGTCTTCTTTTCATATATTAATATATCAGTTGTTATATTAGTTTTGCACTTCGATAGATTTGAATTTTGCGCTTTGTTGTGGACACTCAGCCGACAGGTTGTCGTTGCCCAGGCTGCACGACGAGGACGTGGTCCACAAAGCAGCCTACCTCCCTTTCCCAATCCACCACCCGACCAGGATTATTTGGCGTTTCAATAAGCTTGTCCTTTATTGCTTTGTATACTAGCAGCTGTGATTCAACGGAGCTGGGAGAAAGCCTAGCTCTGTCCTTCTTTGCAATCTTGCCCGCTGCAGAGAAGCTTCGTTCTGATTCCGAACTAGATGCTTGAATAACTAATATGCGTTGAGCTGCGAAGGCCATATAAGGGAAGCGGTAACAATTCTTTCCATACCAACGCAGTGGATCAAAGTTATGCTGGAAAGACATCTAGTCGCATAGCCTTCGATGATGACGGTTTATCTACTTGTGAAACATTGGATGTGCCTTCTACACCGCCGCCAAAAGCAGCTGCCATTGCAAAGTCATCTGGATCCTGCAACGTAGCCTTTATATTTGCTACGGCTTGTTCGTAAAATATTTGCCGATCTGCCGGATTGTCACAGAATAAGAAATCACGGAGTGTAGGGAAGTGTAGGGAGTGTGTGAACTGAATCTCTAGGGAGGCGATTAACCAATGGCCTTCCCGTAAATACGCCCTTGGTTTACTGTCTACCATATTGCATATTGCAGCACTAAAATAAAAGCAAACGGTAACAGGACACTGCACAATCAGTAATAAAGCAGCAACAGCAAGCAGCGTTCGCATCAACATTTGGTATGCTGTTTGTATGTTTATTTGCACAATCTCGGCTACCGGGTCAGCACCGGGTCAGGGGTGTGACCCGGTGACCCGGTTTCATCTCTGATATATACTGGTTAGACGACTGACTGAGATGACATTAACAAAACCAGAAAGACGAAACTGAAATCTGAAACTGCCGGAGGAAATAGTACAAATCGAAATGTTGGTACTTAGATTGTCTGAAGCAAGCGACCATTTTTGATTACCAGTGCAACAGCTGAGACCGTATATCTTGAAGACGATATATAATGACAAATTTTCAACAGGGTCATATTACAGACGTTCTTCTACATTTATTTCCAAAATCTATCCATATCTCTAAGAAACATTATTATGGAATACATATTGGAAGAATTGAAACATATTTCTCGAAACATTTGTTTTAAAACTCTAATAGGGTCTGGGGCAAACCGAAAATACACTTACAGGTGTCTAGCTTAGTGCAGAAAGAAAACTAGTTTAACTAAGAGTGCATAAGGACGGTCTGGCTGAGATAGCATGAGAAGTAGTATGCTATTGCGAGAAAGGGGATTACGCTGGTTCATTATATAACGTATAAATTCTAAAAGTATACCTATCTAAGCTTAGACACAGAGCGCGAAATGATGTAGATTTTTAGAATTTAGCCCTTCTAGACATATGCTTTGATGTTTGTTTTGCACGTAATATATATTTGTAACATCATGATGATATATTTGGACCCAAATTGTGGGTTCAGTATGTAATTAGCATCATCACTGTGTGCCATTATATATAGGTTAGCCATTCGGATTATTATAACTTCTTAATAGTCAGTTTTATTATTGCATATATTTATTATTTGTTTACTGTATTGTTTATTATTTTATTATTGCATATATTATATTATGCAAATAACGAGATAGCGGCACACTTATCAACTGAAGACTTACTACAAGCTCAGAGCATGCGTTTGCGACATTCGGTTTCTGTTCAATGGTACAATTTATCAACAAACCGATGGCATTGCACTGGGCTCCCCACTAGGACAAACTCTTGCTAATATTTTTATGTCCAAGTCTGAGTCACGCTGGATCGAGCAATGTCCGTCCGAGATCAAACTAGTTTGATACCAAAGATATGTCGATGACACCTTTGTAGTTTTCGGCAACATGCAACAATCGCAATTGTCTTTACAATATCTTAATCAACAACACCAAATGATCAAATTTACATTCTATACTGAGAAGGATGGCTCAATTTCGTTACGACAATGTGTCGGAAATCACATTACAGGGTTAACGCTAAAATATGATTCGTTAATATATCCGCAGCATCTGGCCTGATATGTTGCTTATTTTATACAAAGCTTGTAAGCTCGGATCAATTTTCATATCATCCATCAAGAAATTGTATTTGCATTCAAAACAATTCAAAAATTTACTAGATCATTCATTGGTTAGGTGACGATACTAACGATCACGATATCATGCAAAATATCAGCTTTAAACAATACAACTAATGTTTCAACTGATCTTAACGAAACACAATACTGTGTTCTCTAAAAAACCATCATCGGGCCAACATACAAGCAGACTTAAGAAACAATTCAATTCACACAACTTTTCCTGAAATCAAGATCCGCATATATATTAGCTCTCTGATATAAGTATATGCCACAGTACTCCGCTAAAATTGTTTTGTACGCATATTGATACTTTGTGTAGTAATAATCCTTTGATGAACTTTTTAATATAGATTATCATGCGAGCCAACGATACTAATCAATTTTCCGGTCCTGCTATTCAACAGATGCAAGTCATACGGTGGCAAATTCGACTAAATTTCCAAAACTAAAAAAGCACCGAAAACTTCAAAGTCCGCGGCAATGTAGCATAGATGTACAGCAGAGACAAATATGACATTAATTTACTTATCTTGTTGTAGTTGAATATATACTAGCACATTTTTAGAATCTAGATCAGCGATACCTTAAACGACATGGATATATAACAATGTCGATGGCTTGGCACATCTACGGTAAAATCTTGAAATGATACTCCCATTTTGAATTGAGGCCAGTTAGTTAGTCCTCGGATCATAAAATTTAGCTAAAATTAATGTAAACGCCAAATCTTTGCATATATAGATCTTCATTATACAAATACTACAATAGCAGCACCAATTTGGGTAAAATTTCCGCAATATATACATGTGCTAATATGTAGCACATCATCATTCTATTCCTCCAGGTTCAGCGCCTATCTAAGGAACTACATGATTAAAACCTCATACTCCTGGCCAAAAACATAAGTTTCCACATCTCACGTGAGGGACAATTAAGTAAAATTTTCACAAAGTTTGTGTCCAGAGAATATTACTTTTAAAATGTCAATTATATATCCAGTGGGATTGGTGAGGCTAGAGACCAGGCCTTCATTTTGTCAATAAATTGATAAGCATAGCATATCAAGTAAGGTATGGACCGCATTTTGCTTGGCTACACTACACAGCTTTGATCTTTTAGGGGCGGAAGTGAAATGCATGATGTGCCGTTCTCGATATACTTAGTCCGAGCCTTTGCCTAAGCTAATGTACCTACATGAGCCATATTATAACCCTAAGTCGGGCCTACCGCCCCTGATGCCTCCGCTCTAAGCTATTCTTTTATTCTAGCGATAGAACGTCCTGCCCCTAAAAGTGACATGGGCCAAACGCATTCCTGCTGCCAAAAATTGAAATTTTTACAATTCCATTTTGAGTTGCGAAAATATTATTTTGAAAGTTTTTGTTTGAGGGTTTGAATACATTGAGACTTCTTACACATTTCGATTAATTATTATTTAAAGTAGTAATACACAACGATCTCGACAGAGGGTTTGAATACATTGAGACTTCTTACACATTTCGATTAATTATTATTTAAAGCAGTAATACACAACGATCTCGACAGCCGTCGACGGCCACACCACTAATACAGCCATCGGTCATTAACGGCGGCGAAAGCCGTCAGTCAGAGAAATTTGGTCACCGTCGAACGGACGACCGAGAGTTATCTATTTACTGGGAACCAACACTTGACAACCATGTTATGCTTTAGTTCAACCTGCGTGGGAATATGGATACGGCAGTGATAGTTATGGTGTTATTAACGTACAATCCAGTGTAAATATAGCTGTAGATTTATTCGCTACCCTAATACAGACCGAAATTTTCACGTATATCACGTCACATAAGGTTATAATTAAGCTCGCAATAAAGTTTTCCACAGAATAACGCACAATCTAATTTCCAAACGGTTTTAAAAATCTCACGTATTTCGGGGTTATTTGGGCCGTTGAGTTTTCGCTGTAGATATTTTATCTCAGCCCGGAAGTCATGTAGTACCGCTCATATTTTATATGCATATATACTGTTGCATTATGTTCATTAAGCCTGAATCCATAACATTTTGAGGAAGAGTGTGATACTCGGTCGCACTCATATACTTTGCCACAATACAAGATGGTTCGGGCTTCAGTGACGCATTACAAAGCGACCCAGTATACAATTGTGTTGGGCATCGACCGGCTTAGCTTCGCCGCGGCTGCCAGACCTTTTCCAGTGGCCGGCCAGCGCTCGAAAAATCCGACGGTGCTCTGCACTGTAATGCGTCGTTCACGTTATAATGTCCCGCTGCTTGGAGCTTTTGTCCCCATGTAATTGCGATCCTAGCATATAGAGTCAGGGTGACACCCATACTATAAATCAATTGCTGAGGGTGCACGCCACACCCCTAGCCACTTTACATTGTACACACCCTTGCCAGCAATTTGGCGATAATGAACTGCAACGACAGTCTGCAGCTAATGCGGTTTATTGGTGAACTGTGTAGTATAATTTTCTTTTTAATTCTGAATATTTGTATCTAGACCACAAAACTTTGATGAAACAATGCCGCACACTGTCAATAAAACCGCAAGAAGACAGGGTGTGTTTGACACTGTGGAGGAGTAAAAAATACCTCTAATTAGTTACCTATAAAAAATTATTGAAAACATGGCGTATCTAAGATACCCTGCTGTAGAAAGTGTGCCTAAGAACCGTGTGGTGTACATAGGTTCCAAACGTTGGCAACGTTACAACGTGAACGTCGCATAAGGCGCAGCATACACCTTAGGTCGCTGATTTTAGACCATTCGCCTCAGGTCGCCAATGCGATTCGAATAGTACGCAAAACAGATTATTAATGTTTGATTATCATGCATTCATATATAAGTTTACACTTTTGGAAATAATTCGTAGTGTTTTGGTGCAAGGGAGCACACGAGTTAGAAACAGGTAACACGGACTTCAAGGTAAAAATCTGGTCATACTCACGCGCTTGCAATTGTATTATATGTCTCGTCGATAGCGCATATAATTCGGGAAATATGTCAGGATAATTTTGCCAGCCGTTCTACCGATTCGCCGACTAAACGTAAGCCTAAGCAGCGAAAAAACGCTACATAAAGCTCAGAGCATCAAAAATAAAAATTATATTAGGTAAACAGTATGACGCCACTAGCAGACGTACATGCTCTCAGCAATAATTGTCTCGTACATGCTCCAGATCCATATGTCGCCAATAGTTTACTTTAACAGCAAGCAAAAGATACACGATGTTAATACAAGATTACCTACACATTGATTGCAGTATTCCCAACTAGTGCTGTGCCTTTAGTGCACTGAATTCGAGAAAAATACACAATTTTTTAAATCCACAGCTTTATACAAAATCATAGCCCATTGTTCTACTTTGCCGCAGATATATATAGTGACTTAGTAGTTCGTTTTACTACTCTTAGTTGATGAAGCTGAAGCATGGACGGCGACAGTCCAAAACAATTCCTGCTCGTTTTCACATTATAATTTTGTGGCGACTAGTAAAATGGGGCAGTTTATTAGACCCAATTTACCATGAGGGGCGTTATGTTAAGATTATTACAAAGCTAGACATGAAGATTCTTTTTGCTTTTTTGTCTCTACTTTTTGAATCATTAAAGTCCGATAATTTTTTACAGTAGTTAGGAATTCGTCGACCGAGACCATTGTGTGTACAAGATATACATCTTAATAAAAATCGACCTAAACTTTTATAGAAACGGCCTAGTGATTAGTTTAGGTATGTGTAACCTGTTTCCGACTACACCTTTTACACAAACCATCCGATTATATGGTTTTTAGAACACAACTATTAAGAATTGTACATGGCACGAAAATCCGCAAATTTTAGAAATATATTTTAATATATGAGTAGAAAAAGGTCTTTCAAACTGAAATGTTTGCTGTTTAGGAATGATTATCATACCTGCAAGGTAGTGGGTTAACAGAAAGAAGGTAACTATTTTTAACGACAGTCCAGCAGCTATTCGACCTCTAACAGTAGCTCAAAGAATGAATGCCTTGTGCGCAATTTTTCGCTTGGAATTCGCAAACTTGGCACACAAGAACGATACTAATTAAATTTTGGATACCAGATCATGTGGTATTAGGGGAAATGCGGAAGCAGATAGGCTATCTAGAATAGCAGCAAAAAGTGCTACAAATAAGTTTGTCTATAGTACCTGTATTCAAAGTTATTTCTATTTGATTTGGATATTTTGGGGTTGGATTTGGTTATTTGATTTGGAACTGGTATCCAGGTGAAGTTGAAACAGTCTCACATCACATGGTGCCGCGTACAAGCTTTGTTTGAAATTAAAAAATGGTAAAAGCAAGATCAATATAGAAGATGCAGTCCAATTATCCGTCGTATTCTTCGATACTTTGTTGAAACAAATAGGGGATAGGATATTAGCAATTTATATAGTGGAGCTTTCACAGTCGTTTTAAAAACACATAATTTAAGTGCAGGACTGTATAAATGGGCCGCTCGAAGGCGTGACTAAACCATCTTTTCAAACCTTTCAAACAGAATAAAACATATACTTTTTATAAGGCAAATTGTACCTATAATCACTACAAGAATACTTGCTATAAGCATGTACAATTATGGGACTGGATACATTACTACATTAGCTGTAACTGTAACATATAAAAGTCAAGTTGCATTACCTAGAAACAAATTAAGTATAGAAAACTTAATGAGGTCTTCGCCATAATTTCAAATAAATGGTTGTTCACACAGTATTGATTTGGAGTTGAAAACTCGAAGTAAATCACCAACGAAAAAGAATCCTGCTCGGTATGTTCATGTAGTTCATCGACATATAATTGCGGCTGTCCCTTAAAGATTTAAAATACAAATCTAATATTATTATTGTTTACATTAAGGTTGTTTTGGAGTAGAATTACGCCAAACACTCGAAATGATTCAAGCTTCCATTTTTACCATCTCTGTTTTCTCATTGCAGGTGGCGGAGAATCTAGCACCAAACCGAGCTACTGAACCGCCACCTGCTATAATTCAAAAATGCTACAAGATCGCGATCGAAAATAAGTACAATCGAAAACGAAATCGATCAAAATCGCAATCGATTTACATTTCGTTTCTTCGCAATCGATCGAAACTTCGTATTATCTAAAATAACCGGAATTCTACAATTTTGAAATTAATCTAACTGCGCTAAAATCTACCCAAATTTCGGTTAATCGATTATCGATCGATTTTTTTGCACATATTATTTTTGTCCTCAGTATATAAAGTATTATTGCTACACTGAAACAATCGCACTCAAGATATATCTCGCAAAGATATTACAATACCATGAGTTTGAGTACATCCATCCATACCTAAATCATCAATAATAGCAGTGTAGATATCACTTTTACAAACATAAAAACTAATGTCCAATGATGGTTGCATTATTTAGTAGATAACACTAAATTTTATTTAGAGTTTTATCAAATTTAGGGTTTTGGTTCCTTTCACTTAGACCGAGATGCCATTTTGAATAGGCCATCCTACAGTGTTGTGCGAGTCAGATCACCGACATTGTGTAAGCACAACCTAAACCCTTGAAATTTAATTGGGATTGAGAAAAATCAAATTTATATAAATTTATCAAACATATTATATTACGGTGAGGTCAGATATTCAACATGGCCTCCAAAGTTTATGAAAATAAGATTAACAATCAGCTATAATTTTCATGTAGGAAACGAGTGGAGCGTTTCATGTATTATTGTTAAAAATTCGCTGTTGCATTATCGGTATTTAGCGCGCCACTTATAGTCGAAGGGTGAAAGCCACGCCGAGCAGTTCTGCATATTCCACTTCATTACGAAATCCCACGTAAACGGATTTGTGTTAAGCTCTTCTTCTCGCTGCTGATAGGCACGGAGATCGAGCAGTTCCTCGTACGAGTACATCCGCGCAGGAAAAGGGAACTTGTGAGCAACCCTGTTCAACATATCCATTGCCTGAAAGAATCCATTGTTTGTCGTTATCATAATAAAACACCTGGAGATACATATTTTGAAAAGGCACAATAAATTACCGTATTGTTAAAATACCAAAATGGTAATAGTAATCAAATCGAAATTAACATGAATAGCGTTCATTTCTATTAAATTCAAAAGAAATATTTACCAGCAGTGCCGGCGTTAGGGCCCATACCTTCAAATGAGAAGTCTCACACCCTGGGGTCCTCATAATTTTGGCTTTTTATCATTTCGATCATACGAGTATTTGTGAATTTGTCTCCAAAACAGATGCACTGAAAGTTGTTCTGGAATTTTGCCAACTTTTTTCCAATATAAGGCTAAAATTATCCTCAAATTTGGTCTATTTGTGAAAAATTTTACTGAATTTTCCCCATTTTTTGACAAGTTTTCTTAAAGTTTCGCCGCGTCTTAGGCGCGGGGGAGGGGAGTGCGGCGTTCGGAACCTCAGAACTGCTCCTCACATTAAAGGTCGGAGGCCCCTCACACCCGATCATGCTCCGTTTAAAAGATGCATAAATTTCCAGGTATCAGAATCAGTCTCACTCAGTTAAAGTAGTCGCTCGCGGAGAAAATAATATTTTGTAATTGTTATAGTTTATTTTGCTCGCGCGCAATGCTACAGTCAGTATTGTGGCGAATACTGTCTCTACTAAGTCTTAACGTGAATTAATTAAGTCCATTAAAATAAAATGATCATACTATATGCATAAAAGTTAATTTACGTAAACCCATGATTAATACTACCGATTAAGATTCAATTTGAGGCCTTGATGTTGCGTTTTAAAAATTCTGCGTACAGCATTTTAGCTTGCTAAATGTCAAGAACCGTAAAAAGACGTATACATAACTAAAATAACTAACTTCTATATACGTTAAATCGCCTCCTATCTCTACGATTACACCGTGTTCTCTAACGGGAGTGACATAATGATGCAGCCGCCCTTTGGCTGCAGACATTTTTGAACCTGAAACATTACAACACGTAATATTAAAAGCTAACAATCAAACTTGAACATTGTTACAAGAATGCAACGTCTCTTTCAATAAATTACTACATAGTATCTCCAAACCGAGGCTAAACCGAGCGAGTTTGAGCGTTGTGAGTGGTTACCACCGTATTGAGTGTGCCGACAACCCTATATAAACGAAAAATGCCTCGAAACTGTATGCAAATCGGGTTGGACGACCCATAAAATCGTGATGACCGCTACAAAATACAACGAAATCCGGGTGGTCCGTGAACACCAAGATCGGTGAGGTCAACATAAAAACCTGTATGGACGATTATAATCGTCCTGAAGGCAATACACGGCCAAACAACAGAAGACATGGTATATTCCCAAATTCCGTTTGGCTGAGCCAAAAACCCTTGATGCTACAGAATCTGGAACATTTAGTTATTCTAAGCTTTATATAAACAAAAAGACCGTAGGCAGCACACCGAAAAACTACAGTATTCCCCTGAAATAACAGTAGAACCTCGAGTGAGCTGGAAGCGAGTAGCTCGCTAGTTATTTCGAAAATATTAAATTTAATAATACAACTTTGTAACTTGAACGAATTATATTTTGAACGAAGGAGCGAATGTCATTTTTGATGAGTGTTGTATGTAGATCATTCTAAACGAGCTGGAAACAATACATAACCAAATATGTAACTTATTACATGCATGCTTTGGAAATCGAGCTGGTTTACGTTAAAAACGGAAGAAACCATCTGAAAACGTATACACAGCTATTGTGGACTCCAGGTTACAAGACTATCGTATTCAGTATGCACTATAACAATCTAAATCACGCAATAACATGCGTATTTTAATTTGTCAGATCAAATTTAAGGATTTCTTCATGTAGTTGTATGTACATACATGACTGGAATTACAGCACGCGCCCGAAGGGAATTTGGAAACTATTTAAATTAATAACAAATTCTCTTTTTAGAACAAATTTATTTCGAGCGTATGACATTCATTTTTGGCGGGTACTGTACTTCATAAATTTTCGAGGGTGCTCCACACGATGAATTGGGCCTACAAATTCGAAATTTAAAATTCTAAAATAAAAGTTATGATGTAAGACAGTTTCCATTTTACTCATTAGAGGAACAAAAATAATAAAAGACCACATGGTTTTGATATCTCAGATAAAAATGGTTGAAGCCTTGTGTTTAATGCAATGATAATGTATAACTGCCTTACTAGGACATTAAAACTGGCTGAGGAAGCTAAATTTGGAAGCTAGCATTAGTCATCGAAACCAAGCAAGCGAAAAATCCCTCCGTTTCCCTAGCCGAGCGAGTTACTTCATATAAATCATAATTCTGTAACTGTACAGGAAAAACCTCCTATCCCTAAGCAATACCGTTTTCAAACTATCAACAATCAAGTATCAATCTGTAGCAATAAAGATTATCCGGGTTTTCAACAAAGCTATTACAATAAAGTAAATATGTTATAGCTTGGCAGTCAGGGTATAAAACTCAGTGTCACGAGTATGTTTAGGCAAACCATTTTACCATAGACCAAATTCATCACAAACCAGGGTACGGCGGTTGTCCGAGCAGCATCACCCCGGTTACTAGATCTAAAGCTCGGATTTGGAGCAAAAATAATCGCACGTTTCTGTAAACCCATTGCAGAACACCACGCTATCGTGTACGTATATTTCCAGCCGCCAAGGTATTGAATGGCATCGATTTGCTAGCTATTGTCGTGTTGCTATTGCTATAATCCAAATGGTGCTGAATGCTATGCAACTGCACAGTCTCGTTTTTGTCTCACTACAATATCCAAGTGGCAGGGAATAACCGGAACCAGCAACCGGGACCGTCCATTTAAACCGGATCCGGAACTTGGTCTTCGAAATTTATATATAGTGAAACAGATGAAGGAAGAAATCAAGGTATAGTGGACTTAAAATGCATTAAAAATAACGTTTACATTAAACTTAATGTATTGCTATGGTATTATTCCCTTTCTGAAACTTTAAAGAGAATGAGGAAGCTCTGCGTCAAATCGAATATGCTTACAAAGCTTGGAGCGTAGAATACACTTTCGCTCTGTCTCCAGTCGCCTTCCTTTACTACACATACGCCTGTTACATGTTCTTCTGTAGGAAACTTGAAATTATTGGTTTATATGATTCTAAGAGAAAATAATTATAGATAGAAGGTAATTTTCTGATCAGGTACACTGTTTAGGCTAGCGCTGGACAAACAGTGCCCGTAAGTTAGATGATAATGATGATAACTTTCTAATCAGAATGCTATAAAATGAGACACACTGTGATGCTGCTCGCACACAGTTTCAATAAATACAGTTCTTTGCCAAGAAAGCAGTTTCTAGCTGTGTTGCAGATAACGTTAGTGTACTTCAATTCAGACTGATTTACCAAGTTTACAAGCGCATTGGCGGGTTCTTGAAGCAATTTATGTTAGCCAAGCATACCGTAAGTACTTCTGCGTTAGCCATACTCTGTTACCGAACTGGACCGGTTTAATTGAAACGTACGCACAAACTTCTGGATGTGTAAAATAGCTGCTACAAGCAACGACCTGGCTTTGATTTGTTAACAAACTACTGCAGGTTATTATGAAAAATTCCTACTGAAATTATGTGCCCTACTTACTTTTCAAACGGCAAATTGATTAGTTAACCTTTTCTTTTGCTTGGTTGTATTGGAGCTAGATCATTGTATAATATATATTACATATGTTTGGATCACAGATGAAGCAAAAAAAAACGTGGAAAATTTCAAACAAACTTTTTAAACCGGAATTCTGGTTCCGGTATGGTTTTTGCCCTTTGCCGGAACCGTAACCGGAACACGATTTTCGCCGGAACCGTAATTGCGGTTACTCCCTGCCAAGTGGCCTACGCCCAAACGTAACATATAATGGGTCTCCAATATAGACGTATTTACAAATTAAGGTAATGCTTCAACGACTTCGCGAACGCTTTAGCTCCGTAAAAATGCTTAGGGAAAACCTCCAGCTACCGATTTAACTGGTCACATTACCCTATGTAAGACCATTCTTATTTTTGTAATTCCGTCCTGTTAATAGTTTTCCACTGAGGGTGCTCTGACCTCCATACTTGGAGGCCGGAACCGCGGAGCATAAAATTAAATCAACTATTCAGCTCAACTGATTAATTTACCTTATGTATGAACAACTTAATGTTTTGAATTTCCGAATCCCCGGGAGTGCCCTTATCCCATAACTTCTTCCTGAACCGTTCTGAGGAATGAGGAGCAATGACACCGAACGATAGACTGAGTGGGTCAAACTACGCTATAACCTTATTTTTGCACTATTGACCCGTGAGCGTCATGTCATTCGGGAGTATCTCCTGACAACGGCTAACCTCCATAACTCTTACCGGAATCGCAGAAAGATCCACTAACATCGTCAATAAACAGTCAATATAAAACTAACTAAATTTTTTCGATTTCCAGATCGCCGAGGGATACACGGGTGTGTCCCATGCGGGAACTCTAACCCCATAGCTCTTTGTTGGGATCACAGAAAGGAAAAGTGACGCCGTCAATGGACTTAGCTAGTTAAATTACCCTATAAGAGACCAACTTATTTTTTTTCGATTTGAAGAACTCCAAGAGACATATAAAGACGCCACCCACGCTCCCAAGACTACCTTGACCACCATAACTATTTACCGTGCCGATGACGAGAAAAACTGACACCACTTGTAGCGGGTAAATATTCGTATACGAGAACCAAAATGAAAAAAAAACATTTTAAACAATTTTGTTCAAACCGTGCTTCGAACCTTGAATGTGAAACAGACGCATACATGAAGATACAGAGATACGATTCTTATTATGTAGCAAACTCCAAACTTGCCCTTTGCAGATAGGGAGTTGGTTGTGGGTAGGTTCAAAAACTCAGAAACTGTCGTTTCTGTGGTAAATGATTAACTAATACATTTTGTGGTGGGACAATTATAATACTTTGTTTTGAATTCAGTTTCCGACAAATACTGACGATGACGGAAAGAACGACCGAAATACGAAAATAGGAAAAGGAACAAAAACGAAAAGAAATGCAAACCCTGACCGTACGCTAGTCTTTGTATTATCGCTGTATATGCATCAAGAAATTTTCAAATTATATCACCAGATTATTTCAGATTTTATCAGAATTATATCACCAGAATTTGTCAGACATCAGTCACCAGATTTTCTAAAAAAGGCCCTCACCCTGGGGTAATCTAGTGCGTGGTAACCAAGGCTCGTCGACGCGCCAAACTGCAAACATATCGCGACCGAGTCGGCTGTTGATATTAGTTCTGGCCATTTCGAAGTCTTCCCACTTCATAAATCCGCCCTTTAAAGCCTAAGACAATACATAAAGACTCATATTATGTTAATATGTTGATAACTTTTATAAACACAGTGATAGTATTATAGCAATATTGTGGGCAAACATAAAAAACAAATTTTCCTGAAACGGTTCACGAATACAGTCACAAATTTGTTTCAGTTGTCGAGATAATCGCTGACTTCTCGATAGTTTACTTTTATTTCTGACAGTGGCAGCTTGAGACTTGCCCGGAGAGGAGACACGAAGTTTTGCTAGACTACTCACAATAACCATTTTATGGTTCAAAACCTAAAACTCTAGTCCAATAATTCGGTTTTAACATAATGTCATAAAGGCACCTGTTTGAGAACACCGAAAAAATTGATGCATCAGGATATTATGCTTGTAGCAAGTTAATTAGAGACATCAAGAGTTGATTATAAAAAAATTGGTAGAATTTTAATATAACACTTGGTCAAACTCATGTACTTTCTCTTATCCGATGATGTGGACATTTTTCGGCTTATGCCCCCACAGAATTCTACGGGCTCCACCTAGAATCTTTGGGTGGTATCGGATACACCAAGGTTCCTCGAGAGGGTGGCAGCTATCAGGTCGTTAACATCCTATGAGATTAGAAGAGGAACCGCAATCATCGATGGTCCTTATGATACAGTGACCGTGCGTTTCCGATCACGAAATTTCAGTAAGTTTTAAAGAATTTCCCAAGGTTTTCAAAGCCGTGACACCTTAAAGAAGAAAAAATAACGTCAGTGAATATGAAATACCAGAATTTTTAAGCGATTTTCCAGGATTTACTATAATTTTTACCTTATGACCATCCAAAATTCCAGAATTTTCCATCATGTTTTCAAAATTCCAGGAATTGCTGGGATTCTCCTGGATTTTCCAGGACGTGCTCACCCAGTTATTGCTTCTTTAATCTCATTAGCTGTTGGCAACTTGATACACCCAAAGGTACGCGGTGGTAGGTAATACCATCTAAAAATTTTTTTGAAAGTATCCCCACGAATCCTTGAGCGTAAGCCGAAAAACAACCACATCATGGTGTAAGGAAAAGTACATGAGTATGACCGAGTGTCATTCATACTCGTCTACAAAATTTTAATGAATTTTTAGAGATCCCAGCGAATAGTATACAAGTGACTATCCAGTTGGAGAACATTTTTCATCAGCTTCATAATCAACACTAGTCCTGGTAAAGGCAGACAATAATCATCAAGCAACCATCGCGCAGCAGTTGTAGCCAACGTCAGTACTCCCAGTTCCAGCAATCAACCATTACAGCAATAGCTGCCCGAGAACAAAAAACCGCCCCCACCCCGATGCTTGAATACAGCAGCACTAACGCTAATACTGCGATAAAATCTACGCCTGCCACCGCGACATCAACCAGAAGAAAATCTGATCATCACGCGAAGTTCACAAAGATTCCTATTTTATATAGATGTCAATGAGCCACACTATAAACGTCTTAAATCTTAAAAACAGAGGAGCCGTACTTTGTACAGAACGCAGCACAGTGTGCTTACGACGTTCAGAAAACTCTGAGTGCAAAGCGATGCTCGGTATCGGTGAGACACAACTTACACGATGAAAATCTTAAAAAATGTGTCGCCTACTCATTTTTGCATTCGAATTTATGCACATAGACAATTCTTGCCTGCTAAAAACTGCCACCATTAGACGCAAAATTGCACGAGCTTTCAGAAAATGTATAGCGCAATATCTATACAAATGTTGCTTAGCCACTTCTTGCACGGAGGTCTTCAATTAATCATCGACCCGGCAATGCTTCCATCGTCAGTTTGCTTGCGAATGTATCGAGGAAGGGAGAGCGAATGCGCTTCAAAATGCGATATCTCTGCCGCTTGTATCCACTATAGCAGCTGATGCATCGACACAGCAATGGTCAATGTTGTAGCGCCCAAGGATTTTGTTGTTACACTATACCGCCAAATAGCGAACTCACGTGACACTAACATACGGTCGTACTACATGATTTCATAAAGGAAGACAAAGCGTGTTAAATAATATACCCAATGAAGAGGATGACATTATGTATCGATGATTATTTGCCATCTATAAGACCCTTACGGGCACTGCTTTATCGAAATCCGATACTGACTTAGTCAATAATATCTAAGAAATTCTGGGAGGCAAAAACTAAATTGACGTTCAGTTGTAGTTCCATCGAACCGAATCCGGCTTCCAAACGATATCAACCGCAGTGATAACGACACCACAGCTGAATTCAAATCAGAAACGGACGCTTACATCATCAATCACAGCAATCCCGAAATATCATGGTCTGGAAGGCACGGATAAAAGCCTAGTGGTTATGTACATAACGATGCGAAAATGATAATGCAAATAATAGTGGTACACAAATCTATACTGCGAAGACGGTTAGAATGTTCACGCTATGCAATACATATTCCAAAACAATCCAAGACTACATCAACATACACGATGCGTCCGCCGTGCGATGCCAAGACTGCCGCTTAAAACATAGCATGCTAATTGCACATGAACGCGAAGTATTTAACAGCAATCCCTGGGTTTTTAAATTGAAGAGGGGAGGAGCGACCCATAGCGTGCTGCGGCCACCCCTAAACTGTCCGCCGATCTCCAGATTTTGGATTACTATGTCCGAATATAATATGAGTGTGCTGTTTATTGTAGCGTGTAACAGCTCTCCTTTGACGTACATTTATCGCACTTAATGCAACTGTTAAATATATTATACGTGTGCAACAATGATGGTATTTTGGTATTAATTAATTAAACTGCACCCCAGATTAATCCACCGACCCCGTACCTAAGATTCACCCCTCTCCTTTAATTTATGGCACAAAAAACCCCAAATAAATTTTCGGCAAGCCTGGGGGTTTTCTACTCTCCTCCGTCAACACTCAGGTCGGCGTCTTACGCCTGCCAGGTACCTGTAACATTCCACATATCCACGCTCTCGTTTCCCTCTTTATGTTATTTTCTCATACCACAATTCATGTTCTTCCCTTATTTTGTTTCTTATTTCCGGTTGCATACCTTTCTTTCCATATTTTCTCTTTACCGCGTATTTCGTGCTTTACAGCTGATTCGGGCCACCGCTTCCTGGTGGTTTCCCTGACTTGGGTACCAGGGTGTAAAAAAACTCCCACCTCCTTTCCATGATTACACAAACTAACTCATTGGCCCCCAGTCCCCTGCAGGTCTTAAGTGATCAGGGGGTGCTAAGAATCTCAGGGTTTTTTCTACCGCTAATACTGAAGGCTATTTCGGTAGATTACGTTACCAGCCTTCTCGGATTGACCGGACCTCTGCACCACGATTAATGACTACGGATACCAATATTTTTCCTAATAAAGCTTACACTAGTACTTGCGGTAAGCACTGTATCACTTGTAACTATTTGCAACCGGATATTTCCTTCACTTCGTCCTACTTTACAGAAAAGTTTTACATTAAGGATTTCAGTCGCGTTGGTACTGATACCAGCCCTTACTCCCGTCTAGACTGTAACAGTGCGAATATCATTTATCTGATTTCTTGCGTTAATTGTAATATGAAATATGTGGGAGAAACGTCTAGAAAACTTAAGTATAGATTTAGAGAACATCGTAATGCTATTATTAATAGGGATTATAAACATAGCAAAACGATTAGCGAACATTTTAGTAATGGACTATGTAATATTAACCACTTGAGGGTCCAAATCATAGAAAAAATTGATGACCATGTTAATTTTCGAGACGATATAGGAGACTACCGTAGAGCCCGTGAGTCGTACTGGATAGGTCGCTTAAGGACTAAGATCCCTTACGGTTTAAACGACAAATTCGCTAACATTGATGATTCCAAGTCGGTTTTTTTCAACATGAAGAATAACCCGGACTTTCGCAAATTCTATAATAAAAAACGTAAGAAAAGAGGACCTAGACGAGGTAGAAGTTTAAGAACTAATTCCATACACAATGACTTTAACGATTTTCTGAAAGCTTATAATAACAATGACGCTACTTTTAAACGAACAATCACCAGTACTATTCTTAACTACAGTAACAAACAGATTAAACTCCTTACTAACTACTTTTTTACACAACGTAATACATTATCTCCTGATATGAACGAACTTATCGGTGACCTAATTGAATTTTTTGGGGAACGAAATGACAGTTTGTCTTACAAACGCGTACGACACAAACAATATTTTATCATCCACTTTAACCATAAAAGTTATGATCTTCTTCGTCTGGGTAGAATTATTAACTCTCGCGAACTTTGTAATGTTTGGCCTTCCATAGTTACCACTAACTCTACACTCCTTAAGTACATTAAACCATCTATTGCCTTTAAGTATAATTCACCAATTAGTACTAAACTGTTTAACTACAGACAAACGGTTAACAATTCGGGTATTACGGATCTCAACTTTTGTAACTGTTCTAATAACCGATTAATTAATCAACATTTCGGCCATGTTATTACGGGTAATCTGGATTTAATTCAGGATCCTACTCTTCGTTGTTTATTCGAAAAAGGACCTAAATTTCGCTTCGATGCTCCCACCAGTATTAAGAATTTTAGCTATTTGCTTAATCAGGACACTATAGAATACTGTAAGATTCTGAAAACTCAGATCAAATTACCTCTAGTTGCGATTGATGAGTGGGCCAGTAAGTTTCAAACCTTATGTGCGGATAAATTTGTCGAATTATTAAGGTTAAACCGATTTGATACATCGCTTAAACCTATTGATTTTAAAACTAATGAATGCCTTTTGAATATCAAAAATGAATACGTTATTACCGTCACCGATAAAGCTAGTCAAAATTACTCTTTTATTTGCAAAAAATTTTACGTGGAACAAATCAGGAGAGAGCTAGTTACTAAAGTTAATGGATTGAATATTTACCAGAGAATCAATCTTACTCCAGATGCGGTAATTAAACATTTATGTCGGGAAGTTACAAAGTTTGGGGTTGAGGTACCTCCGAATATGATGGAATTACCTTTCATTCAAATCATCCCTAAATTTCATAAAACTCCGGTAGCCTTTAGAACTATAATTAGTAGTAGAAATGCAGTTACTAAGGTTCTCTCTAAAATCCTATGCTCGATACTTAAACTTATAGATGTAAAATTAATGCACTATTCCAAAGCTATAAGAAAAAATACTGGTACTAACCCATATTGGATTATTGCTAATAATACCCCTATTTTAAACAAAATAATAGATCTGACCCGTAGAAATAATTGTCGTAATGTCAGCCCTTATGATTTTACTACATTGTATACTACGCTTGAACATACCGAAATTATTAATAATTTAACTGAAATTATTGATGTAGGCTTCCACAAAAATGATAACAGGTTTGTTTGTGTCTCTAGAAATAAAACTTGCTGGGCATTTAAAAAGGTTCAGGGTAATAATAATAAGTATTTTAATAGAACCGATGTCATTGAAATGTTAAAAGTTCTGGTTTGTAATACTTATTTCGTTTTCAAGGGTGAGGTGTATAAGCAGCATATAGGTATTCCTATGGGCACGGACGCAGCGCCATTTATATGTAATTTACACTTACATAACTATGAGCGCAAATTTCTTTTTAAAAATTCTAGATTTCGTGGAGACGTTTGCCAATCCCTTTCTAATGTCTACCGATATATTGATGATTTGACCGTTATTAATGATGATGGGGCCTTTGACCGATACTGCACTGACATATACCCTTCTTCACTAAAACTTTGTAAAGTTAATTCAGATAATCAATTTGCGAATGTCTTAGATCTTAGTGTTTCCATCAGTTCTGGTAGGGCTAATGTAGCCTTATATGATAAAAGAAATGACTTCGATTTTGAAATAATTAATTTTCCACACTTTAGCAGCTGCCTTTCAATTTCTGTTTTTCGTGGTATTATTTTCAGTCAATTGACCAGATTTTTACACATCAATACGAGCTTACAAGGTTTCCACAAAAATGTAGATAAATTTACCCATGTACTGAAAACTAGAGGATACCCCAATAGACTTGTCAAACCTATAATATCTAGATTCTGTAGAAGCGGATATTTTGCATTAAAATTTGATACCACATTAATTTGATACAAAATACTTATTTAAAATTTATACCATAACTCCGTTAATTTTTAAGTCGCTCGCGGTTGACGTTGTTATTGTTATTTTTATTTGTTATAGATAATGGTCCCAATCGCAAACGAACCCTCAGCAGATCGAACGAAATACTACCTGATAATAAACACTTACGTGCTGATGAAACTTCAACAAACTGTGATGTTGCGGGTCTATCTGATAAGGAACAGTTGATCGTAGATGGTTTTAAACATCGCCTTTTTGAATTGGAGGATCGTATGGAAAGAGTAGAAGAAATGAGCGAACATACGTTTACGTTTGCACACAGAAAGCTCAGCAATCACGGTCTTCTAACATTATCATACATAACTTGGAGGTACCACTATAATTGAATGCTTATCGGGATATTAGTTATATATACCTCTTTGGATATCGTTTATATTGTGCGTTTGCTGTTTACTACAACGCTTACAGACGATGGGTTATATTTTCAACTTGTACTCCATATTCAACCTTGATGGTCATATGACCTTCATTACTAATAGGTTCCATTTTGATACTTGATTAGTTGATTATTTGATTTTCATAGCTATAGGATTTCTTTACTCTATTAGACCGTTCTTTTGAATGGTACTGTCAGTTCAGCTATTAGACCACCCTCGTGTGGTATAATTAGACATTCGTTAACGAATGGTTTAACGGTTTCGTGCTAATAATAGTCTACGTAGGTTCGGTTGGTTATACATCGTTTTTATTCGGTGTATGTCGGTGGTTCGTTTTGTTAGCCCTGTTCGCTAACATACTACCTAATACTTCAGGTTTGAGTTCCTCATTGTGTACAGTCGTTATATAAAGGGTTTTTCCCACTTTTCTCAGTTGCTAATTTTTACTATCTACTCCCTTTGAAATTAACTGTAGTTTCTCTTCTATTGTTTTCATTATTCCTGGGCTCCACATAGTATCGTGAGGGTTGGACGTACTACGGTACTATTCTTCTTTAACAAGATTCTTTCTATTTTTTGGTCTTACTCTCCGACCATTCGTACCCTAAACTGCATGGATCAATCATAAATTTAATTGGCCATATTATTTACTGGGCTTCTGTTCGTTTCCACTTTCCTCTAGGCTATTAGACCGTTCTTCGATTGTTACCCTATACTACATTATTAGACCACTTTGTAAGTGGTAGTATTATTATACTACTCCCACAAATATTTACAAAATTAAGATGTGGGTATTAGCAACCTGACATGCTTTTGTTTGTGGTTTTTATACCATTTATGGCGATTCGGTTGACCGTATAGATCCGTTCAGTGGTTTTCTCGATAGATCTAGTTTTCACATGTTTACAAGAATGTATAATTATGTCAGTTATAATAGCTCGCTTTACCCAGTTTAATTAAGCCTTAGTTTTATACAAAGTTAGCTTTTCGGTCTGTAATATCGAATTTACATTCATAGTGCAATTCTCCTAGTTTACACATTCAATGTTTTAATTTAATTTGGTTAACTTACTTAACCGGTTTTGTTATACACTTCTTTGGCTGCTCAGTTGGATGTTTTAGGTTAAACGCTACACTTGTCGTCCGTTATCTTACCTACTTGTTGTTTACTTAGAACTATCCTTCAGGAAACCTGTATTGTACCGTTTTAGCTACTCCCGTTTATACCAGTTATTGCTTGTTTTTATTAGACCATTCTTCGGGATGGTACCATTGACCGCATTGTTCTGTGGTGTTATTAGACTATTCGTTTAGAATGGTACTTCATATTGGTATACTTAGTTAGTTTGTTTCCTTTGTACAGAGTCAAAGAAACCATCCAAATGATCCGGAATCGCCGTTACTTTTACGTCTTAAGATTTTGGAAATTTTGAACTACGTCGCTACTAAAGTTTTCTCCAAAGCGTTGGAGAATAATGATATCTCGGCCGTTCATCGAATGTTTTCCAGAGCAAAACCTCCTCCGGTGATCGTATCTCTGGTTCATAAAGAGTCAGCTGTAGGTATTTTACGTCACGGTAAATTTTTAAAACAATTTAATCTTAATCGGATCGAGAAAAATTTACGGACGATTCGAATCGCGTGCCATAATGAACCTAGAAAGCAGCAGGTAGTCAGTTATTTGCAGTATTGCAAGTATGAACTTGCGAAAAATGACGTTACGGTTAGGGTTAATGAAAGGAATGAAACTATATTACACGAAGACTGTTCGTATGCTGTCAATAAATTTCCTGCTAATTGGTATAGGAACTTGACGCTTCGTAAATTTCATGAGAAGTTTTGATTGCATTATTACGCTTCGATGCAACTTAATATTATTGGTATTTTTCTTCGCTCGTTACTAATACTTAATACAGATCGAATTTTTGTTTAAGTCTTAGCTTATATGAGTTGTGCTATGGCTCATCACATCTTAACACTTTTAGCCTTTACCTAATTCAATGTAACGGCCTACTAACAGCAATTCAGGTTTTTGTGAATCTCCTAGATATCGAGTTATGACAATTTTCACCCTCCCCCCTTATTTTCAATCCTGTTGCTAACCTATTTGGTCCCTTTATACCTAAGTATAAGTCAGATTTTGATTTGAATTGAATTCTATTCGATGTCTACATGTGGTCAAGACTACCTTATTCAACTGACGGTTTACCATTCTAAAGGTTGTTTTATACACCGTTACTACGGCACTCTACGACTTACACAACGACTACCCGGAACTTTTGATTATTTTCTAGTTGGGTAATTGTTACCGTATATAGTACCTTTATCTTTTCGCAATCTAATTCGATAACACCTACTGACTGATCTAGTTTTAATACCGTATAGTATAATTTTAGCGCTCCAGTTTAGGTTCACATTGATTTTACTGCATCAGCTAAACTATTTGTTTCGGTAAATTTACTGGGTTTTCGAAGTTCTAATAGTATACTAGTTGAGACAATTTCCGATTTTAAGGTGTTACTTTTGTAACTGCATTGTAGCCATATGTCTTTTGTGTTCTTCACTTGCCGTACATATACGTTAATTAGTTTGTAAATTAACGCCACAAACATTAATAATATTGGGCACCGAAATTCACCTTTCGATAAATTCGACGGCCTTTTCTAACTAAATTTAGTATTTCGAGTCGTTACTGGTGCCGAGTAGAAGAATTATATGCATTGGGCATACCTAAATTGATACATTCCGTCATTATTTCGTTACTTATATGCCGTTATAGAAGAACAAGATGCGTTAAAAAAAAGAGACATGTGGTTGCCCCCAGTTTGCGATTTACCCGATCGTAACGTGGCGTCTCCGGAGTCATCTTCCAATTTGGTCCGTTTTAAATTTTTCGTTTCTAGCAATTTAAGGACATTGTATATTTCGCTTTTGTAACAATACTATTAAATTTAGTTTCACGCATAAAACGGACTATCTTGGTGGGTAAACAGCATATCATACGTTTCTTTAATGAATTATATGGTTTGCTGTTAAGATGATACCAAATACCACTAGGGTGAGATTACTTGTTGCAATGTATCACAACTTGTTTTACTACGAACTTTTAATTTGTTTCTTGCAATACGACATAAATAGTGTGCATTGCGGACTTGTTCAAGCTCACCCTTATCTCAATACATCAGCTACATCCGCCACCTTAGGTTACTTTTACAAATTGTAAAATTTTTCGGCCTGTAATTTACGCCTATCCATCTCGCTATGGAAATTTCTTAAATCTGGTTAACGATTTTAACTAATCGTCACCTGAACGGGTTAAAACCTATCTATAAGTTTGCTACGGTTGTGAGCCTAACAGTGGTTTAGTTTATTTTTTTCGAAATTTATTCCTTTCGAATTCATACATTTTCATGGTTTATGCACTTTTTCGGATTTTCATAATCTATTTGTATTAACTTATTTTAGCCTACAAGTATACTGGATTCTCCGAATTTCGACGGGTTCTCCGACAATTCTAATATGAACAATAATGCTTCTCATTCTTCATTTCACGAAGGTGGGTATCACAACTGGCTTTACACTTCTATTTTAAATTGAAGAGGGGAGGAGCGACCCATAGCGTGCTGCGGCCACCCCTAAACTGTCCGCCGATCTCCAGATTTTGGATTACTATGTCCGAATATAATATGAGTGTGCTGTTTATTGTAGCGTGTAGCAGCTATCCTTTGACGTACATTTATCGCACTTAATGCAACTGTTAAATATATTATACGTGTGCAACAATGATGGTATTTTGGTATTAATTAATTAAACTGCACCCCAGATTAATCCACCGACCCCGTACCTAAGATTCACCCCTCTCCTTTAATTTATGGCACAAAAAACCCCAAATAAAACACTATTTACAAAAATTATGCGCCAAGTATAAGTTCAGATATTTGACAAACAAAGCACAAGCCAAAGAACAAGAATAATGTTAGAAGTGCGTCTGATAGGCCGGGGGTTTTGAAATAGTATTCATAGCCGTACAACCACCAAATAGAGGTTGTATTTTGAATAAAGCTTTGCCAACACTTTAATTTAGCAAACATATATCGTAAATATGATTATGAATCGGATTGTAGCTGCGCACTTACACGAGGAACTGACACGTTAATGCGACCGAGGCAACAATTGGAAAGACGCAGGAGCCCATGTTATTGTTCACTGAAGTCTTCCACTTTATTGTTTCATTACAAAACAATAATTTAATTCAATTATTGATTTCGCATTATTGTTGAGTGCTGCATTACATCGATCACATTAATCCTCTGATGTATCTATTGCTGCTAACTATAATGGTTCCAGATTCAGATGGATCAACTATTTGAATTAGAATCCGGCTATCATAATATTATGCGTGAGTCCACTTTAGGTGCCTACACCTCGCTTATCATTTTTTCAAGTCAGTTCAAGATCAAAAAACCGACGAATGTGGTCGACCAAAGATTTATTACGTACGTGAACAAATATTTGCTATATAGCAAAATATACAGTTTGTTCCAGAAACGACTGTCCAGCAAGCGAACAGCGACCGGCAACGATAATTTCTGGCAATTACTGTTCGCGGTCGCTATTTTGTGATTAGTATCGTAATTTTCTGACCACGTACACGGAAAGACGCAATTACCAATGGGTTTTTCGTATCATACAATACATACTTCGACCGCGAACATAGCTGTCCGATTCAGCACGTCATTTGTTGAAAGTGCGAAATGTAAAAATGAGTGTGTACGCAAATTCCTTTCGTACATCGCATGGCCCTTGTTCGCGTCCACAAAAAACAGAATACCATGGCAGGAATGTCATCGCGGACGATGGATTTAATGATTGTGACAATTGCTCGCGCGCACTAAAATGAGAATTTCGATCACAGGAATATGAATGTGAACGATGCATTTCTCGATTGTGAGAAAAGAACAAACACGATGTACGCACCGAAAGTGGATTCACGTATAATGAACCATACTGATAGCGTATCGAGTTGAGTTTCTTCCAAATGGTGCTCAATTGGACAAAAAGTCTTTTCTTAGGCAGTATCCGACAGCGTCTCTTCAGCAAATTGAGATAAATTTTCACATTTTTTGAAGGGTTATAGAATATAGTTATTCAGGTTCCTATAGCTTTATGTTTGCGCTACTCCAAGGGTCTGCTACCCAAACTATCGCACACCCAACCCGAATTTGAGACTATTCGATTTTGACCATTTTGGGTACCATTTAGATTATAACTTGTACCGAAAACATCGGATCAAAAATTCGGACCAATTATCCAGAGCTGAAACCATACTGTTATGCAATTTTGTCAAGGTAGCTGTTTTGCAGCTATGAGCCGCGTTTAAAAAATATCTCAAAAGTGGAATTTTCAAAATTTTAACAAAGCGTTTATTATAAACTTGTTGGTGATGTGCTTACGATTATTTAAGCTCTTAAACACGTCAGTACCAAGCCTACAATTATTGAGTATGTCGTTAACCCTAAGGAACGCTTCAAGAGGTTAAAAATGTTAAATTTTGGTACCAAAATATTCAATGATTTTCGTCTTTTTGATTTTATTGGAGGAATAAGTAAAAAACCTACCGTTTTTGTATATGCTGACGATTGTATGCTAGTGTTCGTCTACGACTATGAACGTGACTCAGGAAGCTCAAGCTGAAATACGTATTAAAATTGTTGCTGAGCACAGATTAGCAGTACTCGCTCCGTTTCATGATAAAAAAACATGAGCAAAACAAAAGCTGAAAAAAATTTCTATACGTTATACAAACACCACTAAGAAGTGTTGTGCTTATGGCTTAGTTTACTCAAGAATTGTGGCTCAGAAAAAATGAAAAATTCTTATGACAAACATCGGCATGTGGATGTCGAAAACACATGAAACGAACCAAAAACCGAATTTCACCAGAACAGGAATCCTAGTTACTTCCTGATGTATGTATATATGTATTCCTACGCTCTAAAGGTCAAAAATATTTTAACCATACTAGAAAAAATTAGATTTTCAACAAGAAATGTTTTAAAATACAAACTGTGTGCGCTGCGATAAATGTTACAAACGCGAAAGAACGACGACTCGTGGCTGGCTTGGTTATGGCATCACCGTGATGCGTGCAATAACGTATGTTAATAGTGTCCGCTGTTCAAAAGTCAGTTCCTAAATTCCTAATTTCCCCAGTATGTTTGCTCACACTGTCGGTGAGTGACCCAAAAGTAACACATATTTGACAACAAAGTAGCAACGACTAAGATTTGTTAAAAGAACACCATTTTCTGCAACAACTTACCACAATACCAAACTGCTTATACATAAATTCGTTGTTAATTAATTCCGGGCCACGGATTTCAATTAAGCGTTTAGTGGTAACATCAGGCTCTTCATTGAGCTCAGCATTAAATACTGGAAATCGACGAACTTCGGGCAACAATCGTGACTCACCAGTAATATCTGCAGGATACATGGCGTCTGAAAAATAGAACAATTTAAAGTTACAACCACGACGAATTTCATAATTATACACAACATATAACGATTTTTATCACTATATTTGAAGCCAGTCGAAAAGCAAAAAAAGTCAAAACTTGTCATATGCAAATTTGCCATAGAGACATATTTTTATCAAAACCTGTTTCAGTTAATTATTAAAATTAAGTAATTAGTTTAGCGTAGCCTATTTTTTCATTTTCAAACATAAACTGCATATTTTTCAATGAATAATTACTGTAAAACTATTATTTTATTGCGTAAGCTATGCGTCGCCGTGTCAATTACGAATCTGGTGCTTATTACTATTCGAGGATGTTAAAACATGCTAATTAGTTAGTTAATTAGCTAACCAGTGATTAATTAGCTAATTTTTTTTTAATTTTGAAAGTGCTCAGAAATGAAAAACATTGTACAAGGGGGTTTTCTATGTCGCTGATCACGGATATCACGTTTCCCAAGATCTAAAACTTGGCCTTATATGATAATTAGTTTGTAGCATGTCGGCGTAACAATACGACATAAAATGAGACGAGTGATTTACTAACAGAAAGGAACCACTTACATACAGAACATGTACAGCGACACGTATATTTGATTGTCCAATAGGAGTGTTACAGCGAACATGAATAATGACACGTATCAATAATCATTCAATCAGCGGCGAACAGTATTTCTGCCAGTGAGACTGTTTCGAATCCTTCAATAACCAAAGACCACGTCAGCTCGGAAGCATCTCGTATGGAACCTGCTGAGCGTCGCCCATGGTCTGGAGTTAGGGGTCGTCGTTGAGTATGTGAGGGGCCGTCGTAGAACCCCCAGAGTGCTGCCACACCTGGCCGCCACAAGTTAATTAATTAGCTAATTAGATAATTTTATGCAAATTTCAAAATCAACCCAAAAATGCTGATTTTTGCGCTCTAGCATTTTCGATGTCGCTGATCATGAATATGTTACTTTTAAAGCTCTATGATTTTATCAATTGTGCTAATCATTAGGTAAGTTTTTACCTAGCTAGCTTTTTGTATGGTGCATTTGACATCAATTGTCTAAAACGGAATACTTATGATAAATTGATTAATTTAACTGAAATACATGGATACACAAATCAGATATAAAATACGTTGCCTATTTCTCCGCTCACTTGTAATTTATTAAAGTTTACTAGTATAGCCAAGTTGGGCTGTAGGTAGCAAAAACATCGTATCAAGCGTACTTGGTAACCTAATAGACATTCGGTGTACAGTAAAGACACACAAAAACATGCCGAAAATTTAAAAATCACTATTTCTGGCAAACAGTCGACGAACATATTCGGCCCCACAGCAGCCCATAGGTGATCCCACAAAAAAATGTCATAAAGGTTGTAGATCTCGATGAGCTGATGATGACGGTGGTCCCGTTTGTTTGATAGGACCCTGTATCGCGAGATATGGGCTGCGAAAGACTGGTACACGTATGGAGAAATTGACAAACAGCCCTTAAAACCTGTGGTTTTGCCATTTTGACCTGAAAATGGGTCGGTGCTATTCACGTTCAACTAAAGAACACATCCTCAGCTTGTTATCGAATAAAAAATTTGTAAGAATCCGTCCCTCCAAAAACTAGTATGAATGACAGAGACAAAAAATTTGCAAGATTTCTGCCTAGTGACCTCAGTGAAAAATCCAGTCTTTACGTTTCAAAACTTCATCCCCCACCTTGAAATTCCCCCGACAATGAACATGCCCTACCACTTTTCGGAGGGCTGTGGACAGGTCAGACTTTTAGATTATATCCCTTGCCAAAGGCAACGAAAACTAGAAGTCACTCATAGAGAGATATAGCTTTGGCGTTTTGCTATGTCACAGCCGCCGTGTTCAAACAATGACATCATCCAAGTAAAAATATCCCACAAATTTTTAAGATTGTAATGTAATGGGTTTCTTGCCAACTGAACCTGAACGATGAACCTATTGGATTGTTTAACCACTTAAAGACTCTGGTCTCGCCGATTTAAACCTATTTAAACCTGTGGACGGCGTAACATAACCTTGTCAATCAGACAAGTCATTATCTGAGAGTTAATGCCTGTATTCTACAAAAATTATATGAAACAAATTCCACTTACCGCGCCGTGGTGTATGCCTGCGCAAAGCTTTCAGATACCTAAGTTGAGTGCTGCCAGGTTGTCCCAGGCGCCCTATAAGAACAATATCTTGCTAAAAGCATTACGTACCTTGAGAATTTACAATTACCACTAATAATTAAAATATACAAAGTAAGACGCTCCAATACAAAAAAACGGAAAATAATGCTCCGGCAGATATTGCGTAGAAAACTCCAAAGTGTTTTCGTTTACAACCTGTTAGGAGATACATTCGATATTCTGCAATACTTGCCCGCTCTTGACACAGAAGATTACCCTAATATGCTGATAGCAACATACCAATTAAACGCGACTCCATTACTGAACTTACACTGAGCCAGGATTTCTTGGTCGACAACGAGAAATGCAGTCTTGACAATGGCAACTTGATAACAATAATATGAATTGCAACAACGAATAAATACAAATAAGCGCTGATAACACAGTGACTGTTTCACTGTTTGTAATTCAATTAAACTGTTTCCACAGCTGTAGGAGACCTTATTTGAATTAACAAAATTCGATTATTTGCAAAACATAATTATAGTCTTTCCCAATGTTTCATTCATGTTTTTGGTGTTTTTACGCACTGGTCCTAACGTTAGCCCAACAAATTTACAAACCGTATATATTTTTCGGTGCCTAGAAATTTTAAATTTAACAGAATTCTGTAGCTCGCTACCTTGCTGCGCTCAGTCTCAACGTGCAATTTCAAATTTTTCTGGAAACCTATGGAAATATGGTGTCGGAGGAACAGCTTTTAGACAGAACATTTGTAGCTTTACCCCAACTATGTCAATCGCCCCTACTCACACACACCGTTTATAAAAACACATTGATAGCATTATTTTTGCTCCGTCTGAGCTAACTAAGCAGTATTGAAGAGCGCTATCTAATTAGTATTGAACAGCCAAAAATCTTTATACAATAATATACCCTGGATACCTGTTACAATTTGTAGTTTACTTTACAAACCCATGAAAATAGAAAATTTAGCCATGTTGGACTCTTTTGAACCAAACTGTCGTATTCGGCATGCTTCATAACATATTAAACACTCCCATGCCGAAATTTGAAAAATCGATGTTCATGGTTAGCCTCTGGCAAATCATATTCGGGCCCACCGCGGCCCAAAGAGTGGCCCCACAAAAAAGTGTTGTTCAGCAGAGTTGTAGATTTCGACGAGGTGTTTCCGGATAGTGGTCCCTGCTTTTCCAGTGACGCATATGTTTCACCAGTGATGCTACGACACTCAAAATGCCATGTTAGGCACTAATGCGTATAGATTATATATCCTAGATTTTACAGTCTATGGAGGCAACTTTGTCACCCCGGCAAAACCCAACCTGTTGCTTCATCGTAGCGCTGGGGTGGCAACGGGTGGAGCGGGGCGACGGTCTACCCAGCTCCACACGGCTAAAACAGGCTCTGGTATTTTTGGTTTTTGAAATGAAAATATTACAAAATTGCCATTTAGAGACCAAAATTAGGGCATTCCCCTTAAGCGATGCGTTGTGCATGTCCGACACTTCGAAAAATTTGCAAATGGACAATTTAAGATTTACATGGATTAGAAAGAAGATTCCACACGGAATCATGGTTTATGAACAGCTGACTAAGAGCTGTTTTAGCAAAAATGATTTCCAGACGTGTAATAACAATGAAATGAATTACAAATTTTCATTTCTTCTCTCTGAATGTTATGTGAGCCTAATGATGGTACAGTATAACCTGGTCGAAGACCTGACCAGGGTAGGAAAATACTTAACAAAAGAATATGTCAGGAATTTCAAAATTATCTTGAATAGAAAAGAGTTTTTATATAGCTCCAAAATGTCTAAAAGTATCAATAACCTCTGTTGGAGGTATAATTACATGATTATTCTCCTATTTCAGATGAATAATAATAAAAATGATGCCGAGTCTGGCCCTCATTCTGATGACGACGAGGCCCTGGGAAAGGGCGATAAATGCACCCTGGTTGAAAATTTGACCAGTTCTACAGAGAATCTAAGGTTAGATTGGGCCGAGGAGATGGAAGGGGGGCAGCAATTTGCGCCACCGAACCTTCCATCTCCGACGCCCAAGAGGGGAGGGCTGCTGTAAGCGCCACTGAACCCTCGTTGTTAGATAATGAGCAACCGGCTGCGAATCGCGCCATTGCTTCAATAGTTTCGTTAGGGGGGGCTGCTTCAAGCGCCACCGAACCTAACATACAGTCACTGCTTGCAGAAGCACGCAGTAAGTCAGCTGAGGCATCAGAACGATTGCGTCAGAAACAGGAGAAGGATGTGGCACGTCCACCAGTGGTACGGCCCGTTCACAGGGGAAGTAGAGCTGGAAAGAAGAAAACTGGCTCCTTCATCAGGAAACAGATCGAGATTGGTGGTTACACCAAACTCACTGATAAAGTTAAACCGATTGAGCCACGTCAGCAGGAGCAGCCTATTGCAGGTCCGAGCACTGCTGTGGTGGAGCAAGGGGATAGAAGCGCTGTAAAGCGCAATCGAGAGCCTGTAGAAGCCACTGGCACTACACCTGACGCTCTTAAAGCACCCCCAGCTAAGAGTTATAAGGAAGTAGCCAGTAAGGCGCTAGAATTGGTTATCATCGCTGCAGATGATCAGGATAGAACCTTCTCTGATGAAGAGGTTGATAAGATCCGGGAGGATATCATTGAGGCTACGTTTCGTGCGACTAGTGAAGACCAGATCCACTTTAAAGACTCTGGTTCATGGAATGGTCACTTACTGGTGACTTGTGCGACTGAGGCGGCCAGAGACTGGCTATCTAAAGCTGTGGAACGAATAACAGTAACAGAGGGGGAAGCCCTGAAAGCAATTCAGCGCTCGGAATTTGAGCAGTGCAGAATTTTTATAGTAGTTCCGAATCCAAGGAACAAGGACTACACGGTGGAAATGGTAGTTAACCGCTTGGCGAACGCCAATAGAAGCATTGACTTCAAGGGTTGGTATCCAATCACCGTGTGGTCAGAAGAAAAGTGTTTGAAGATTATCTTTGCAATTCCAAAAGCTTGCAGAGAAGCGTTAAGAAATGTGGGCGATCGCCCCCACTTTGAATTATCGACGTTGGAGGTCAAAGATGCCTCCAATCGTCCAGCTAAGAAGAACCCGCAGCAGTAAACCGATATGAAAGCGGTAGTTGCGGGAATGAGAAAATATCAGATTGAAATAAGACTCTATGAAGTAGTTACAGATGCAGTATATATGCGCATCTGTCTCTCGAGTACTATAGTAAAAAGGAACAAAAGATATTTTAGCCACAGAGAGGCAACAGGTTTCATGAAGGTTTATGAAGGTATAATCATAGAAAACACCAGGGTGATTGCCTTTCTCGCAGTCCTTAGGAGTTGGAGGTTTGAGGGTCATGATAAGGTTTTATATAAAAGGATACCGATATTGGTAATGATATTGGTGAGTAATCAACTATACATGATTATGTGTCTCTTAGCTGCAAATTTTGCAGGAATGTTTGGTTTTTATGAGAATATTATAAGTTATTTAACAAACCATAATTATAAGGATGGTTAGTTTTAGACAAATTAATCTGCAACATTGCAAAGAGGCTACAGTTGAGATAAGCAAAAAGAAGCCGAAGATGTTGGATTGCATTTTGGCCCAGGAGCCTTATGTGCTAAATAGGAAACCGCGTATTTGGAACTCAGAATACGAAATATTCTATGCTGATGCAGAGCGACCACGCTCTGCAATTTTTATGAGAATGATGATTAAGTGTGTTTTTATAAGTCGTTTCAGCGATGGTGACTGTGCAGTCGTTAAAATATGTAATGAGAACAGTTGGCTGTGCGTAGCGTCGGTGTACATGCCGTATGATGCTGACTCACCACCACGTCGAAAAGTTAGAGACTTAGTAAACCATTGCAGTAGTAACCAGATAAGACTGATTCTGGGATGTGATGCAAACGCTCATCACACATTGTGGGGCAGCACAAACTGTAACGACAGGGGAATAGATTTATTAGAATTTATAGCTAGTACTAATCTAGAAATAATGAATGTGGGTGATAAGCCAACATTCATTACAAGAAATAGATCTGAGAGGATCGATGTGACTCTCACTGATTTTGCTAGTGTCAGAAAGCTTATTAACTGGAGAGTATTAGATGAGAATACTTTTTCGGATCATAGGGCGATAGAGTTTGAATATGTGGAGAAAATCGCAGAAAATAAGATACAGTATAATTTAAAGCGTCTCAGATTCGAAGAGTTTCGAGATAAGCTCCTCCAAAATACAGTGAGTGTTGATGCACAAGATACTATTTATAACTCAGAAGTGATGGATATGAATGTAATTAAATTCACCAGTGCAATGAATCAAGCAAAAGAAGAAGCGTGTCCATTGATGAACATAGGAAATAGAGGTTTGAACTGGTGGTCGCAGAAACTTGGCAGGCTAAGACAAAGATCGAGGAAACTATACAGATATGCTGTTAACCCTTTATCACCCAGAGCACAAAAATCATGGCAAAATCGTAAAAAATGATTTATTTGTAAAGCATTGGGCCCCGGGAAAACCACTATACTGTCTGAAATTAAAAAACAACACTTTTTTAAATAATATGATTAGTATGCTGCAGCATACATCGGATGATTGATCAAAATTTCGTCATATGCCTGCTGTATGTTGTAACATACATCGAGTAAAGTGTGCATGAGAGATTTTGTGACCCAATGTATGCTAGAACATACAACGGCTAACAACATTAGCTTTGCCAATAAAGAACGTTTGCATTTCCAATTCTGTCATCACTTGAAATATCATACTTCATTAGTTACTTATTGTGATACTTAAAAAAACATGTCGGTTGGCCTTCTTTAGCTGCATGACAAATGTGAACTAGGCACCGCGTGCACATCCACTTCGTTAGAATGTTACAGCCATCGAGTTTACACCGCTTCTGCTTCCCACTTTGAAAAAAGGCCCAATGACCGATTGTGTCGTAACGAGCCGTTTCTGATGTTGCCTGTGACTCTACTATTTGCCTGCGAATTTTAGGAGGTGGTGGCTCCTCCTTATTTTTTTCAGTAGCATCCGGTGCCGGTACCCTTTCCATTAGTTCTCTTGCCAAAGCCAGCTTGAATTCCTTCAATTTAGAACGACAATTTGCGGCAGGATTGCCAAGCCATGACCGGTACAAAAGCCAAGCGTTGGATACCGCCATATCCAAGCAGCGATAGAAAATGCGTCGATACCTGCAAAACATGTTATAGACCAGTTATAGATTTATTACAATGTAGGTTTCCATACAATATATTCCGGAACATCATTATATCCGCTAAAGAATGACGTACAAACAGTAAGCCGTACAATGAAAAAGAAGTTACATTCTTTGCTAACATACGTTACTCTGGCATTCCGCATTTCGTAAAAGCCAATGACACTCTTCCGCACATATTAGTACTAGCAATAGCTAACATATAACGCCACTCGCTACATAAATAATTACCAATTAACACTTACCATGTCTTTGACCTGAATTGCACAGAACACGTTGCCACCATCTGGTCTGCTTTATCTACACCGCCCATGTGCGTATTATACGCCTGTAGAAGTGCGGGACAGTTGACGTCGGTATACGCTTGGCTCTGGCGATCGAATCTTCTTATTTTAGACCGAGGATTGGCACCAATGTAGTTAGATGCAAAATAAACAGATCGATTATCATTCCACGCAACGCAAGTGATCTTACCACTACCATCAACAAAAGACTCCATGGCACCGCGTCCGCGACCAACTAACTCTTTTTCTGTAGAGAATGGGCATTTCTCGGTTCTGTTTCGACGGATCGTACACACAGTCCATAGTTTGTTATCGTTGAGCCAACGTAATAACGGTATAGACGAAAAGAAATTGTCGAAGTAGACTTTACAGTTTTCTGGTAAACCTTCAACGGCAGACTTTACAACTTGAGTTCCAAGCAGTTCCCGCGAAGGTCCCGTTTTAGGAATCTTTGGCACCGAGCGGCGGCCGGATTTAACTGGCGCCAGTTTGCCGCCAGATGCCCCAGGCTGAGGCGAAGAAGCAAACGGACCGGGGTTGTGTTTGCGTTTTCCTTCGTAAACCTGGACCCAGTAAATATAACCGGAGGAACCGCAGCGCGACCACAGTTTGTACCCGTACTTCGTTGGTTTACTGGGCATGTATTGCTTTAGACTGTGGCGACCTTTGAACTTTATCATCATTTCATCGATAGAATGATACTCCTCTGGTTCAACTGCTTCAATGAATGCAACATTGATCATATTGATGACAGGGCGAATTTTATAGAGTCGGTCGAAGTCGTCTGCAAAGCGATCAGGCATTAGGCTGTTGTCATTGAAATGCAAGATCTGGATTATTTCAAGGAACCGATTCTTCGACATAGCATTTACTACTGGTTCTTGTCGCGTAAATGCAGCCCAGTAGTCGACCATACTTGGCATCTGAACAATACTGCTGTATAAGATAATACCAATTGTGCGATGTAGTTCGTGAAGAGTAATGTGTTTGATGTTACGTTTCTTACCACTGAGCTTTTCCTGCTCCAAGTACAGGTTTGTCTGGTGCACAATGTAATCCATCATCACATCGGTCCACATCTGCTGAAAGAAATCCATCTCTTTTGGCACTTCATCGATAGCAAATTTAAACCGAAATTGTCCTTCGAAATCACCTATATTCTTCTGGAACGGTTTCTGCTGCCATGAAAGCAATTGCGAAAGAGGAAGATCGTCATCGCTATCCCCAGGCGCAATTACAGATCCCTCCACAGAACCTTCTGCTTCATCGTCGCAATCTGCGTTGTTTGCGTTGATGTCTTCAGCATCATCAGAATATTGATAATCCGGATCATTGTCATCTGTAAGACATAAGCTTTCATCACTAGAATCGTCCTCGCTGTCAATACCTATTACAGTTACTCCATGTCGACGAAATTTGCGATGATCTGGGTCCCACTTAAGCGCCATTTACTCAAAATATTATTTTATTATTATTATTATTTGCTATTATCTATGTAATCAATTTGATACGCCGTAACGAGCTAAAATGCAGAACGTAATAAATTAAAATTACACATTATCAATCACAGCTACCGTTAGCGTAAATTCGGAACCTATGAATGAATGGTGTAGAATAACATGAGCTATAAAAATCATCCACTTTCATGGTTTCAAATGACCGTTGTATGCTGTGACATACACGTCATTTATGCGTCGGAATCACACCGTCACCCAAAGGATGTTGCAACATACCTATGGATTTTTCATGTTATGTGCTGAGACATACAACGGGTTTTGGAGCGCGTTTGGGCTGGTATAACGCGTGTATAGGATTGTTATTTAGGCTATGGATCTTGACCGAGTTTCTGTTCATACTGAGGAATTGTGATGTTTTGAATTTTCTTTATCATAACGTGATAAAATTACCGCTGTTCAGGGGGCACTTATTTAATAGGTTTAGTGGTAGTAATACATTTTAGTAATGTATATTATTGTAGACACCTAAAATACAAGTATCATGTGTGCGATTGGCACCCCCCCAATACATTTACCATTTTGTAGTGGTATAAGCATTGTGTATGTTGCAACATATATCGGGTGATAAGGGGTTAAGTTTGGTGGAGACTATAATTGGAATAGATACAGAGCTGCTCAGAAATTGTATAAAGATGAGATAAAGAAAGCAAAGAGCAGGTCGTGGAAAGTTTTCTGTGAAAAGGTTGAAGGTGCTAATGCTAGCACTCGTTTGGCGAAGATTTGTATGCTGGGGCACAAAGTGAGACTCGGTCATCTTCAGAAAGTGGATGGAAGTATGACAGAGAATGAGGAAGAAACATTAGAGCTACTTTTACGCTCTCATTTTCTGGATTCAATGAGAGATGACAATGAGGAGATTAAGATGTCCCATAATATCACGCCAAGCAAGCGGGATGTTGCTATGGCTGAAGAATTAGTGAGTGTAGATAAACTAAGATGGGCAGTGTCAAGTTTTGGTTCTTTTAAGAGCCCAGATGTTGATGGTATCAACCCAATATTATTAAAAATGGGCTTTGATGAAATTAGCCACATATTAATGAAAATAATTAAGGAATCTATAGCTACAGGATACATACCTAAGGCATGGAAGGAAGCACTAGTTTCGTTTATACCGAAACCAGGGAAAGATAATTATTTAGATCCGAAGAGCTTCAGACCTATCTGTCTTACATCGTTTCTATTGAAGACGGCGGAAAGACAGGTGGATAGGTATTTAATGAGCAAGTTTTGTGGTAGGATTCATGAAAATCAACATGCGTATCAAAAGGGGAAGAGCACTACTACAGCTCTTTATGGTCTAATAAGTAGATTAGAAAGTGGGTTAAACCAAGGTAAGCATACGATTGCGGTATTTCTTGATATAGGTGGAGCCTTTGATAGAACAACACATGAAACTTTTCGACCTGCATTCGGCAAATTTGGAATTAATGACACTATTAGCAAGTGGTTGAGCAATCTTGTTGGTATCAGGTGGGCTACAGCGACAAGGGGCACGTCATCAGTAAGATTCCGATTAGGACGAGGGAGCCCACAGGGAGGAGTGTTATCACCCTTGTTGTGGACTTTAGTAATTGACGATTTGCTAAGAAATATGAATACAGCGGAATTATATATACAGGCATATTCAGATGACGTAGTTATGCTCACCAGTAGCAAAATCTGGACGTCAATGTTAGGAGAATTCAGAAAAATCTAACAATACTTGGAAAATGGTGTACAGAAAGGGGTTTAAAAGTAAATCCAGCTAAAAGTAATGTGCTAGTTATTTCAAGAAGCAGAACGCTCAATCGAGATGTAAAACTTAAATTATTTGACGAAGTTTTCCTGTTACTAATACAGTCAAGTACCTTGGAGTGATGATTGATAACAAATTACTATGGAGAGATCATATAGAACTGGTCGTGAAAAAAAGGGGTTAGCACACTAATGGCATGTAGAGGAAAAATTGGAAAGACATGGGGTATTAAACCTAAGACTTTATGTTATATTTATAATAGCATCGTACTTCCATCTGTTTGTTACGGTGCTGTAGTTTGGTGGCATAAAGTCCAACTTAAAACATATGCAAGAAAGCTTGCGAAAGTATCCAGATTAGCCTGTATCATGATGACCGATGCCATGAAATCGACACCGACGTTAGGAATGGAAGTTTTATTGAATGTTTTTCCACTAGATTTCGCGGTCATAGAAGAAGGTATAAAAGAGTTGCATAGGATTCAATGTACATGTCCGCATACACTTGATGTAATTCAAGGGTATCATGCTGATACAGAAGAAATTAGGAATGAATTGCCTGTACTCAACTTCCCTTGCGACTATATGTCATCGCAAATAGCGGATGAGTGTACTTGGCAGACAGTTGTCCCAAGCCGTGAGGGTTGGCTAGATGAGACTAGGCGACTTAGAGAGGAGTCTATTAACACTATAATATGTTATACAGATGGATCTCTTGTGAATCTCCAGGGGAAAACTTCAACTGGAGCAGGTTTCTCTATTGGGACAAGAAACCATGTATACTCACTGGGTGCATATATGAGTGTTTTTCAAGCAGAAGTATATGCGATAAAAGCTTGTGTAGACAATATCATAGAAAATAAAACGCGCAATATGAATATAAGAATCTTTTCAGACAGCCGCGCTGCTCTCAAAGCACTTGAGGCTGACCTGGTTAAATCCAAATTAGTCTCAGAGTGCAGGGTGAGTTTAAGAGAATTGTCCAAACAGAATGAGGTATCACTTATATGGGTACCAGGTCATAGTAATATAGAAGGAAATGAAACAGCTGATCAGCTAGCCCAAAGAGGTTCATCAAAGCTACCTGTAGGACCAGAACCTATCCTTCCAATCTCAAGGAAGGAAGTCGCAATAAGGATAAAATCTTGGCTATATAGAAAGTTTGTTACTAGATGGATGCAGGAAGTAACGTGTAAACAGACAAAGAGTATCATTAGTACGCCGAATAAGAAATATAGCAATTATTTGTTAGGATTAACGAAAGACAGAATAAGACAGTGCGTTCAGGGAATAACGGGGCATAGCTGGCTAAACTTCCACCTACATAAGTTAAAAGTTACAGCAAATAAACATTGCTCTCATTGTGGCATCGACGAGACATCAGAACACTTCCTGTGTGCTTGTCCTAGGTTTGCAGAGAGTCGGAGAGAAATTCTAGGGAATACAGTGATTAATATAGAAGGCTTAAGAGATTACAACATTAAAAAGTTATGTAGGTTTATTCTCAGTACTGGTAGGCTTGCTGTCGAAAACCATGATTAAAACGGAATACAACGTTTTAGGTAATCCAAGATAAGGTAACACTTTGCACTTTCACAGTTTTTAAATCCTAGACACTGACGTCATTCACAGTTTAACAGGCTGATGCAATGGACGTGTCATTCATGTTCCCGCATGTCTTTCTAGCCCAGTATAGTCAAATTCTAATCTAATCTAATCTAGCCAAAGTCACTAGTCCGAACGAAATTACTCAAGATTATCCTACTTGAATCAATATGTGCAGAAATTCGTTCCATGACCGATAAATTGGTTTACACCTATACATGTTAGAACCCTAAAATCAACATCTAATATCTAAGCATGCAGTAACTAGTATCTCGAATATGAGGGTGAAATCGAGCGAGAGTGGTTTCATTTTTAAGTTATCATTTTGTGTAATCACCTGTAGCAGGCAGTGTTTGATGCATATACCACCTGGAACCTGATCCAATTGAAAACCTAAAACCTCGTCGACCCCAAACCCATCGAAAACAACCGCCAACGCATCAAGCATTTGTGCTTGTCTCTAGGTAACGAAACCACGTACGCTGTGTACTAAAAACCTATATGTTAACCATTCTTGGTGCCCTGTATGCAACACATAACCAAAGTAGGTACTGAAGATAATGCCCTGTGAGAGATACGTAACAATACAACTGAAGATAAGCTATATTCTTGACATATATTTCATTGACACTAAACCGTTGAAAACCCATAAAATATGTACGCCGAATTATAGGTACCCAGATCAGTGTAATCTTCAGAAAAATCTATATATACCCAATTTTAGATGCTCTGTACGCATTACGTAACCAATCAAATGAAAAGGTACGTTTCGGAAATCGAATTCGTCAATCGTAAAAGCCTTGAAAAATGAAAACGAATGATATAGTATAATATATTCAAGCTGTACTCTAGCTAGCAAACCATCGTATCCAGCGTGCTTAACAACCTAATACGCACTCATTGTAAGCTAAAAACACGCAATAACACGACGAAATTTGAAAAATCGCTATTTCTGGCAAAGGTTCGACGAAACAGCGGCCCAGAGAGCAGTCACACAAAAATTTGTGACCTGCGAGGTAGTAGAATCGATAAGCTTATTTTGATATATCGATTATATGCATGTATCGATGAGTAATTTTTCGATGTGTCGCGAGATATATATAGTCTGCGAAACACTGGTACCCGTATGACCAGATTTTACAAATAACCCTTAAAAAATTTTCAATTTTGATCCGGAAGATGCGCTCGGAGCTGTTCGCTTTCAGCTAAATGGTACATTACTTTTGTTATCGAACAAAAATTTATCGAACTCCGTCCATCTAAAAATGAGTTATGAACGACGCCGACAGACAAACAATGAAATTTTCACGATTTCCCCCTACCGCGCTAAAAGTGGAAACTCCGCTCACTCTGTTTTAATTACTATAGCGATCTATGAATACAACATCGGTCGCGATGCTCGAAATAGCTCGTAATCATTCGCTTCAAAAAATATTAAACTTCACATGAAAGTATTTCCTAAGATTATACCCCACCAGAACACAAAATATGCCAAATACTACGCTAAATTCGTGTCTAATATATTGGGGATTCAATTAAAATATAGAACTTACTGAGGCAAATCGAACAATATGCTGCTGCTTCAATGGTTTGTTTCAACATCGTACAAGAAGTAAAATGGAGAAGCTAGTTAGCTAACACAGCATAATTCATCCAAGCTGTTAGACACAGCAAAACATTTATAGCAATGATGAGCGTATAATAAATAGTACGTATATTAGCTGAAATAAATAAAAGTTAGAGTAATTGAAGAAACAAAATACAATCTTCACCGTTGGTATATTTAAGAATTTTCAGTGTAACGAGTAAAACGAGCGAACCAAAAAATTCTTACCATTCTTGCTAATTCTAATATGCCTTTTGTCAGGATGGTACAGTTACCCCCGAACTTGGCTAGATATACTGTACGAGTGTCTAGATGCTTAACCTAGGACCTAGATTTACGCTAATATTTTTCTTATTTAATGCGATACAGATTGAGTGACACCGATTAGGGTTTATGTTATTTAGTACTTTACTAAGGCTCTTTTGAATTGATACAATCGAACCACCGATTGCTGGCCGATTGCAGGGTTAATTGATTACCTTAACCTAAGCCTTAGATTTGCACTGGTACGTTCCGGTTAAGTTTAATAAACCGACCCTGACGGCTGACGAACTACGCTACTAAAACTGTATAGTAACGGTCGACTACTATTCAATTGAAGTTTCTCGGTTCTGAAGGACCCCCGATGGTTAATCGAACAGTTAAAGACCCTGTTCTATTGCCACGTTTTACAAGATATTATTATTACTAAGTAGCTATTATTAAATTTTAGCAATACTTATTTGTGACGCATTTCAATTCTTGGTTCCGTTCTTTAAAATCTCCAATAAAATCCAGAAAAAGTCCAGATCGGTGTTTACACGCAATCCTTTTGCGTTAATGACTATAATCCAACTCAGAGCCACAATAAACCATTCCAAGCTTTACAAAATGGCGCGGTAACATTCACTCTAATTTGTGATATCTATCTAACAATTAACAAGAATTCACTAATGCTGCCATAGATAAGAACTACGGTTAGCTATGTAACCGTTCATGCACATAAAAACAAATAATTTGAACTAAAATTGCTAAAATCTGAAACCGACAGATCAGTACCAGCTCCAGACGATAACTGAAAAAAGTTGAAAATAGAGCTAACTATGGTTAGCTAATACGAAAAACAACGTCAATATATGCAAATCAGGCATAAATTGACGAAAACAACAAAACAAATTAAATGAGGACGTAGAAGGGAGAGGTATAATAAACAAAAATATGAAAACCCGGAATGTCGGAGCTGAATTTCTTTCAACGGTAGTATTGTAGTATGCTGCTTACGCGGCGCTCCCACCCCGAGAGACTGCTATAATACACAAAGCTATACACTCAATTTTAATATCGGCCACGAAACAACCTAATACGTTAGTAGCTGTGGTGCACCAGTCCGGGGTCTAGCGAACTAGAGTAATGGTGATACACGGTCTTAGCTTCTTCAGCTCAGACGTAATACCCACGGATGTAGCGGCTCAGCCTAATAACTCTGCTTTATTTCGTTCTTTCAATATACCAACAACAGCCAGTTAGGAATAACTATTTATCCGGTATTTCAACGCAATACCGCTTCGTAGCGGTATACTCTAAAGCTGCAATCCTCGAGCACCGTGCAACAGTGCACAGATACAATTACGTTACGTTATGTTACGGCACTCCGCGATCTCTCACCAATGACACCAATTTATAATTCAACAGTTATAGCACACCGTCTATACGCGTTAATGTAATGACGAGTAAATAATCAATTACCAGTCTGTTCCAACACTATTTAGCCGGTAACCAAGGCCTTTTACTACACAATTCAAATCCAAATCAAGGTAGCTATGATAACCTCCAGAATGTACGCGAAAACACCAATACCATCAATGCGTCGTTCAATACGATAAGTTTGGTATACTGATATTCTAACACCACAACTCCACATACCAAAGTGACTTAACTCATGACTCAGCTCCGCTTACTACTCAGAGATTACCCGACCATTGACCTGTTGACTATACCATACAGTTAACTCCAGCTGATACGTCAGAATACCAATAATTATATTCCAATCCGTGACTAAACACGCTCAATGGCGATTAAAACAAATAACATGAAAAAGAAAAGCAAGCGGAAAAATATAACTGCACTTTACACGATCTGGCGAACTGGATTTCATACGCTGACCAACACTCAACGACAAGTTCGTTAAAACTAGCTATCTCGCCGTTTCGTCCAAAACATAATAATCAAAATACCACACTAATAATCATAATAATATTCACCATCCAACATTTAATCCGTAACAAGTAAGGTATTGACGACTATATAACACCCTGTCGGCGAAAATAAACGGTACTCCGTAACGTACCAATACTAAACACTATAACAATGAGGTATATTATATATATTTAGTATATATAGTTTAAGGGGAATTTAGTGGATAATTTGAAATAGAAAATTTTGAAAATTGTTGTGGAGAGAGGGTGGAGTTTAATATAGTGAAGGGGTAGGTAGCAGAATTGGAATTAGGAATTTGAGGGATGGGCGTTATGTTTTGAGAAAATGGGAGATGTTTGAAAAATATGAAAAATGGGAAAAATGGAGATTTTAAGAAAAGGAAAATTTATGCGAAATAAAAAGAGGGGAAAGGGATAGGTTACATATATGAATAGGAATGGGAAGGGAAAAAGATATTAAAATTTAGGAAGTATTAGTTTAGTTTTGGGGGAGTGAGGGTAGTTTAAATTTTATTTGAAAAAGTGAAAAAAGAAAAATGAAATTTTGTTTAATTTTGGTTTTGAAGGGAGGTGAATGAGTAGGGGATTTGTAGTGGAAAATAGGGTGTTTGAAAAGAAGAAGTATATTTTAGATTTTAGAAAAATTTAGGTTTTAGAGTATGTATGTATATGGGAGAATTTTGTGATTTATATAGGTTTTAGTATATTTTATGTTTATATAATTAAATGCATAGCTAGTCGTTAGGTTCACATACAAATTATGCAGGTAATGTTTCGCAATTACTGCGCGCATAGACCATACCAAGGACGACAGGAATACCAAGACGTGAGTGTAGGTCGGCCACGGTATTTTAGTAAATGTTTGAAAAATTTTCAGGTGTGAAAAAGGCGTCAGCCCCGACACGGAACAAAAAGGAAGATTTTTGGGTGTTGTTATATTATTTTGTTTTGTTGGGGGTAGGGGTTGGTAGGGGATTTCTCCTTATGTCGGCTATCGGAATTAAAAAGGGGACGGGATTCGTCACCGAAAGATTGTAAGGCTCGAGGTGTGGCCAGTAGTATGCTGGTGGGACACTTGGTACGGCGCGTCTTTCTTTTTTGTGAGCGATACTCGTGCCTTATATTTTGCGATGCGGCGTGATCCTTGCTCGGCTCTACGGGCTGAGTTTTAGATAGTCGGTCAACAGACACGGATATAAAACGTTTATTACGAATGATGAAATAGTAGGCATGACTACATTGTCACTAGCTTCAGGCACTGCTTTTGATAACCGTATCCAAACACGTGTTCTCCTCCATGCTCGGTTCCAAAAACCCTCGGTACCGTTCTTTCGTACCGTATTTTAGCTCACGCAGACTTCACGCGACTTTTCGACACCGTTACTTAAGCGCTCGTTACAAACATGACAGTACGTTCTTTTAGTACTGAATTTGCTTTCAGATCACGCTAGTACACCACCGATTTTTCTTACACAGTCTGACTCTATTTTTGCGCAGCCTGACACCAAAATACTGCACTGTCTGACGTTCCGCTCTCGTTTTGCACTTTGGCCACTACTTTTCGGTACTCTAGACAATCCGTATATTTTAATTTAGTCTAGGGTTGCACCGATTAATCGGTAACCGATAATCGGCTGATGATTGGCTAATCGGTAATCGGCCGATTACCGATTATTGATTTCTTGAAGATTTTCAAAAGATGGTGCCTAAAAAACAAAAAAAATACTGATGGCCAAGTGAATCTCACGCCTTCATCCTTACCGTCACGTTTTCCGTACTCGTAAACTAAAAAATACACACATAAGCTATAAGAGACTGCAGCAGGAAAAGAATACGTTTTATATATATTTACCTGGGCATCGAGTTCGCAGGCCGTCTTGCCCAATGTCCGCTAGCGACAGAGTTAAGCCCCCCTGCCATCCATCTCCTCGTCCCGGACTGAACTTGAGATTGGGCGGGCTCCGGCGGCAAGGGACACGACACCCTTTCGTCATAGAGACCGTAGCCAAAAAAGCACGGGTAAGTTAGTTCATCATTCGCAAATTATCATGGAGGAAGATTAATGTCTCCGCATTGTCCGCTGACAACCGATTTCGGTTGTCCGTCAACACATCACCGGCAATACTGAATAGCCGTTCACTATTGTACATATATACGTATGTATATATTAGGATTGTACCAATTATCTAAGTTCATCAATTAACGACTACCTACTGAATTAATCGTTTTCAAATGGGGCTAATTTTGGCTAATATTTTATTCCTCGGCTAGACGCGGCAAAGTTTTTCTTCTCGTTTCGTGTAGTTGAAGCATGGAACAACTTACCAATAAATGTGGTAACCGCCCCTCCCTAACTGCGTTCAAGCGTCGACTTCACGCCTCAGGCTACCTGCCGGACCCACAGATTGGTTTGCTGCCTACTGGATCTCTATTTCAGGCATTCTATCTTGCTGTCAGAGTTTAGTCTCTGGCATTCTCTGCCAACAGTGTGTTCTCCATCACAATTGCTCTGTACGCATACTCTCATTTTGGCTGATGGTGGATCAAGGTATCAAGGCAGGTAAGGTAATATTTGGTAATCGGTAATCGGTTAATCGGTAATCGGCCGATTATCAAAACCCGATTAATCAGGAATCGGTAATCGGTGACTTTCGATAATCGGTACAACCCTACTTTAGTCCTTAGATTATGTTAAAGCTAACAAATGTTTGACCTGATCCTTATCCCTAAGTAATGAGCACTATTGTTTGAGGGTTACGTTTTAAGCGATAGTGATTGTGGTTTAACTTTATATGTTAGTTTACTAACGTTATGGTTTTAACACAACACACTATCGGACGTATAGTGTACCATGCGATTATATAAGTACCTCAACCTAAGCCTTATATTTACGCTAATAGTGCCAGTTATATTAAACAGGCCGACACCGGACGTATGCCAGACCACGTTATTAAAACTGTACAGAAGCGGTCGACCTCTATGCAGTTGAAGTTTGCTCAGCGTATGCCCCCGGACGGATGACAATACTGGTTTTTAAGTAAGATGCTCAAGTTTTTGGTCGTACTAGCCAGTGCCCTTACTCACCCGGTCTTCTCAAGAATAATGCTTCCACGCCGACGACACCGGACGTATGCCAGACGAAGCAGTTACACTGTTAATATTTTCGAGTCCAACCTGTACACTCGCTCTGGTTACCTCTCACTCGACACAAAGGGGCCGAAATTTTTAAAGTATTATTAAACCTAGTACGTTGCTAATACCTACAGCCCCTATTAAACTTATAGCCAACTCTACTATTTTACACGGAAAAATAATATTACTAAATCAAATAATAATCGGAATGAGGTTACTTATGTATGCTGCAAACCATAGTTCCTGTTTTCACTCTGAATGCTCTTTCACTCCGATCTGTAAAAGCCAATAGGAAAACCCGAGCGTTCTTGGCGCACCAATAGATTAAAAACCAAATATGCAATATTGAAAGTGTCGGAAACCCGAGTATAGGCGTTTCCTTAGATAGGTATCAACTGAACGAAGGGCCGAGTATAAGCTCCTTCTTTTTCCTTGTAGACAACGGTGCACGCTGTTCTTTAGGATATAACATCCAAAGCCAACGAAAAGCAAGCTATAAATCCAGTGCTGTCATTAAAAATACTTTTCTCAACGCTCTATGCTTTCAGCTAATTAAAACTATAAGACGCAAAACCAAAAAAAAATGTAAATAACGTTGATGGAAACACCAAACTATTAGCTAAGTGATAAGCTAACACGAACTATAAAATAAAACACAGTGTAATGCAAAGCCGGAATTATTGTGTTAACAGCCACACTCGACGAAATCCGGAGATCAACTGATCTGTTACAAGAAAAACCTCCTTAATTAGACATAGCTAATAAGAAAAATAAAAGGAAAATATGCAAATTAGAAGAAAAAAGTAAGTTTAAAATTTTAGGATTTTATAAAACTTAAATTTCGGGGGAAACATATAATAAAGGATTTAGTAAAAAATAAGAAAAATTGGGATTTTGCCCCGGGAACCCCTGGCTAGCCTACGGGACCCCCGACATCGTCGGTTGTCTGTTTACCACGGGTTTGAATCACGACAAATAACTAGCATGATTTATGCTAAACCAATCTCTAAAAATAATAGTGCCTAGCTAAGTCATTGCCACTCAGCCGAAAACAATATGCACAAACTGATATCTCTCAAGAGAGGTTGAAATGGAAACGGAACGAGCGTGGTTTCATTTTTAGTGTGATTGTGTTTGATGTAAATACCACCATAAACCTCTTGAACACATTAAAAATTCTAAAGCCTAGCCAACATTAAATAAATCGAATACAACTGGCAGCGTATCAAGCAATTATGCTGCACTCTAGAAAAACAAACCATGGTATTCGACCAACTGGAAAACATATACAGTCAATTCTTGCTGACCTATACACAATAGGTAACCAAACATCTGAAGACAGACTATATCGTGGAAATGGCAGAAATCAGGTTCACTGACCCTAGATCCCTTGAAAATTCGTAAAAAAGCGTGAAATATGTATGCTGGGTTATGAATTACCAACTTTTTGTACTCGGCGTTCAGAAATACCTATATATAGACCATCCTAGATGCCCAGCATACAATACATCGAAAAATAAAAACGCACCACATATGGAAAATCGGGTTTGTCGACCTTAAAACCCTTGAAATTCATCACGAGTTTTACAATAAATGGCGAATGAGTTCAATTTTTGGTTTTGGACATTATCGTGGATCCGAAAGTTCGGGCAGACGTTCGATGTGAGATGATCACCATACAAAGCTAAGACTACAGTTTGATAATATATAAATGTTGTCTTATGGTGTTATACCAGAGACTACAACATATATATAATTGCAAAGAAAATGACACTGCATAACAATGATTTTTTAAACCGTGTCCACAGAAGTGACAAAATTTTACCACACGTTATTCGAAACAAACTGAAACGTTCACTGTAAATCTGTATCATATATATAAATTTAATTTGAATTGTGACAGTTTTACATTGATAGGACTAATAACGCAAAATTGGGGGACTGTATTAAAGTTTGTAAGACTTTAACATTTGTCTGAACACAGGGACGCGGCCATGCCGGAGCTTGGCCCGCGGCCTCAACCCCTCCTTTTTTAATTGTATCATGTTTTCATGCAAGTGACTTATCTAAACGAAATATCAGGACCGATTTGACTCACTCACTTATTACACCCACAACATTTTAATAAGGGCATAGATTTCGATTAGGTAGGGTCACACCGAAAGCTCGACACCGCCCCTCTCTCGCCGAGTGTCAAAGATGATAGGTTTTAATTTAGCAACAAAAGATCAAACTATGGTAAAACTAGGCAAAAAAAATTTAAGTAAAATAGGTAAAAAATAGTGGAATTAAGAAAATATATCGGATATTGGCAAAAATTATGGTAAAATATGGTTTCAAAATCAAAACTTTCGGGAAATTTACCCCCGTGAAGGCCATATACCGTGAGCCGTGGTACCTTCGACAACTGTGATATATAGCAACTATTCTTACAGCCGTAGTAGTAATGGAAACTCATATTGCTACAACCATTGTTGCGATGAGCGTACACTTTACACAAACTGCATAGTAATAATACAAACTATTACTACAAACTATATCTAGTACGCAAATCATTGTAGCAATAACAGCATTGTTTCTACGCAAATCTACCAGCACATTTTCTACATCAAATGGTGGAACGATAGCACTAAATATGTAGCAACCATACGAATTATTCTTGCATGTTTCAAAAACGTTTTGTAGCAATAAGCATTCTCATATGTGCGACAATGTGCAGCGAGTGCTGACATTTTTCTGTCAACGGTGCACTTTTGAGACTTTTGTTTTTACAGTTTCTGCTGCTGACCCTGGGTGCTTAGTTTTTAAGCATGGTTCTTCGATCGGACTTGCTGACGCAGGTTTAGGATTTGTAGAAGCTTCAGACGGTTTCAGTGACGCAGTGTTTAATTTTATGGAATCTTATGGTTTTGATGCATTAAGTAAATTGGCTGCGTTGCCATTTTTTGGTGCCGAATGTACATGAAACGGCTGCGACTTTGATACCTGTGGTACCCGAGGGTGACACTTGGGTGGTCTCGTTTAGCCCAGTACCTCAGACGATGTTGTCACAGCGAGTGGTTGCTCAACATGTTACATAATTTGTTCTTGTGTGAGTTTTATTTTATTTTCTTCTGATTGTTCTTGTTGCTGCATCGGTTCTACCGGTTGTGGCACTGATTCCCGTTCCTGTTGAAGCAAATACTGGTCATGCAACTGTGCGGCTCTTGCGCCTGAGATAGTGGTACTTGTGCTGCTTGCAGCGTGTCTACCTCCAGAGCATGTTCTTGTGGTACCGCTAATTGAACGAGTGCCTACACTTTTTATATTACTTGGTTAGAGACTACTGACGGTGGAAACACGCATGCCAGCAGCTAGCATAGCTTCTTGATCGCATACCTTGCTGATAAGCGGTTATCGTAAATTTAGTTCAACCCTATAGCAGGCACCTAGCGTTGGATAAGTACAACGACGCTTATATATATATTGTCACTGTACCTGTTCTGAATATTTCAATTGTCTATGTATTAGTGGTTTGTACATTCCTTGTTTGTGTTTTCTTATGTGTAATTTGTCAGCGCTTTTGTAACGCTCCGGCGAAAAGGGCGCTTTATAAATGTTTCTTTATTATTATTATTATTATTATATATCAGATGTGAGGCAACTAATGACTGTATACACGGGACTGGGACAACACGGTTCTTATCTTTAACACAAGATTGAACAAAAGTCAACAGACATTGTAATTATATATATTTTATTTAAATGTTACGGTCTGTATCCTGTATGTACTACACGTAACTGAATCCGGCAATGTAACGTCTCTGTTGATGAAACACGTTTTTTACAGTGGCTAGTATACTTTGTGGTACTCGTTCACAAACGCAAAACTGCGAAACAATGCTCACACAGTACAACAAACAATATGAGAGGTAAGCATAGTCTCTACAGTACTAAAATCACTACAGATTAATGGTACGTTCGACAAGTTTTATATGGCACCAAAAATCCGACTAGACTAGCAAACACTTAACGCAACCAACAGTAGCAAATGATTTAATCTACTAAACTTAATAAATTACAATAAGTGAGCAGAGTAAAAGGCTAAGCATTTTATATATATATCTTATTTTTGTATGTATGTGTTTCAAGTAAATATTTAATCAATTTATAATCAGTATCACGTTTTAGATAATTGATGTCAAATCCACCATACAAACACATACATGATAAATCACGATATCTAAATAGCATACACGATAAAATGTTTCAGCTTTAAAAGTCATATATTCGTGATTAGCGACATCGGAAACCCCCAAGGGCAAAAAATTAGCAATTTTGAGATGATTTTAAAATTTGAATAAAGTTAACTAATTAGCTAATTAGCTAAATATTTAGCATATACGGCCAAGCTTTAGAGCTACAGAAGTACCATATTTGTTATCAGCGTCATAGAAACCCCCGTGTGCATTTTTTCATTTCTGAGGACTTTGAAAATCTTCAAAAATTTTAGCGAATTATAATAACTAATTAGTAAGAAGCCAACAAGCTAAATAATTAGCAAGTTTTTAACATCCTCGAACAGTAATGAAGCCCAAATCATTAATCAACAATTAATTAAAATAATATAATTAATCAAATAATTAATAAAATATAAATTATGTATAATAATCTATTAATTAAAAAATAAGCAATTTTATGAAAATTCTAAAAATAAGTTAACGCGCTTAATAAATTAGCTAACTACTAATTAACTAAAACAAATTTTGACAAAAATATATCTCTTGCACCTGAAGAATATAGGGCCTTTCAAACAAAACACTTTTTTAAATAGGTCCAGTATTTATTGAAGAGTTCGACGGTCTGATGGACGAACGGACAGACGGTGCCAATTTCTGACGAAAACAAAAACGCTTTGCTCCGCTCAACTAATGAAACCGTAACTCTAACAGCATTACATATAAACGGCATTACTTGTTACAGAAGTGATAACCAGTGGCAGCACAAGAATGTTTAAAACAGAACGCCGTCGGATCTAGTTAGGTCATTGCATTGCAGCCATCTGGTTACCTCGATTTGCTGTTACTATTCCTAACATTGAGCAGAACGTAAAAGCATCTCAATTTAGTTAAAAACAAGCGAAAATAACTTCTATTTCATTCTTAGTCCATTGTGATGTATACACCAAGGTTGTTCTTTTGTCAAAATAACGAACTGATTCGCGCAGAAATTCGTGTTCACATTTTTGTCATTCGTATTCGCATTATTGTGAACGCGAACACGGACTCTGCGATATACGAATGAAATTTGTATTCGCACACGTTTGCAAATTTCGCACGTTTGGCCGCGCTCATCAAAATACGCTCACACTGTATCGGCTATGAATTATGCGGCGTTCACGTTATAATGTCCCCAACGTTTGGAACCTATGTACACCACATAGTGGCAGGCGCACTGTTGAGAACAGGACACTCTTATGTTTTTAATAAATTTTGTCAAAGGTAAGTAGTTACGCGTATTACAACTTCTCGACAGTGTCAGGCGCACCGTGTCTTCTTATTGACATTGTTCGGAATTATTTGAGCAATGTTCATATGGGCTAGATTCAAATATCGTAAATTTAGAACAAACTACACAGGACAGCTGTCTAATAAATCGCATTAGCTACAGACAGTGTCTGTTATAGTTAATTCGCGCAAAATTGGTAGCTAAGGGTGTGTACGACATTGTCAATAAAAAATGTACTAGCTGTGGTTGTGTGGTACACCGTCTGCCATTGATTTACTGTATAGGCGTCACCCTGACTGCCTATGCGGTAGGGTCGCGACTACAGGGGGACAAAGTTCCAAACAGCGGGGACATTATAACGTGAACGCCGCATTAGCTACCCAACTCAAAACCAGATGTATAGTAACTATGACTCTCTTAAGGTAGCCAAATGCCTCGTCATCTAATTAGTGACGCGCATGAATGAATTAACGACTTTCCCACTGTCCCTTTCTACTATCTAGCGAAACCACAGCGGTGGGAACGGGCACCGCGAAGTCGGCGGGGAAAGAAGACCCTGTTGAGCTTGACTCTAGTTAGACTTGTTAGACTTTAGTTAGCTTGACTCTAGTAGACTTGAGTTATACATGTTTAAATTGGCTGAAAGCATTAAACAAACAGTGAGAAAGCGACCAAGTTTAAAGACCGTAGCAGCAAGACTAAATAACCAGTTATGACCCGAATGAAACGTATGCAATCCGATATTACCTTAGCTACCATTCACGTAGCCAGCTCAATGTTATTTACTAAATATCAGCGCTTTAATTACAAGAAAGTTAGAATTTAAATATTTCAGTAAATTTATGGGAATTATTTAAGTAATATATAATTTAACCATAGAAAGTATTAAGTTAAAATTATTAATGTATTTTATTACTACGAAGAATATATTAAAAGGAAACAAAACAAAACTAATGAGCGAGTAAACTTAAGGTGACCCCGCCAACCATCTTGTTTCTGTATTTTTGGATAAAATTTGTTTGAAACTTTTTTGATCAATTGAAATTCGGCGTAAAACTGTTCACGAACACAGCGTTCGTCATTGGAATCCAATTATTTTGCGTTCGCGAACATTGAAGTAAAATTATCTATATTTTTGACTGTGAAAGTTTGTCGATTTGATTATGACGTCACTTTTGTATTAAATTTGTTCGCGAACACTGCATAATCCAAATTTAATGCAAGAGTAAACTTAAGCTGCGCCGCCTGCCATCCACTTTTGACATCATGTACAAAATATTGTTAGAGAACAAACTATTAGTTACAAAAGCCTAACGCTATTTCCAAACTTTTCCGTTCTGCGAACGCTTAGTATCTAACTACAAAAACGTTTTAGTTACATTAGCTGACACAATGCACAATGCACCTTTTCACACTTTCACTATAACTCCGTTCCGTAACGCTAAATTAGACTACTTGCATTTTGAAACATTTCGTTATGTTAACACAATTCGTGATATTCTTAACGGTCTGATTGGTTCGCGAACAGTTCTATGATGTATACAATTCTCTAAATTTTGAACAGACCGATCTTTGTTATGCCAAAAAATTGTTCACAAACGTAAAGTACTGTTGAGATGAAACCTTTCACGAACACATATATGTCCTAACACTACGTTAATAATAAAAAAGATATTAACTGTGCTTTTCTTGTTCGCGAACGTGTGTCCATAACTAAAATATGTTAAAATAATAATGTGGAAAGTCTTAATTAAATTTTAACTAGAAATCATGGAGCCGAAAACAGTGTATCGTTAAATCCGTATGTTTTGTTCCCGAACATGTCATCGTTCGACCATCGACGTGCAAATGCATTTTGGTGGAAAGTACAAGACAACGCTTTAATATTAACATTTTCAAGTTAAAGCTGTTAGCGAACGTTACAAATTTTTTGCTCGACAAATGGGTGCGTTTACCTTTACACATAAAAACCTGTTCGCGAACATTCATGTGGTGATATAATACGGGGTAGCGAGCACTGGATCCCATACTACAATTAAATTAATCACAAGTACAATGTCGAAAATATCAAGAGTTTTGCAAAGAAAAATGTTTACACATGAAACCCAAGACGTTTGCGAGCATCATATTCGTACGTTCATTGTTTTAATACTTGTCTTTTCAGCATATATATTAAACTGATAACGTTCGCTAACATCACACTAGAACGGGCATCCATTATAAACCGGTATCATAATTCAGCCACAGCAGCCATTTCGTAAATTATCAATTGAATTATTGTGCGAAAGGTTTGAGTATAATTATAACGGTACATTATTAAGTACCCGAACAAGATTACAAAACAGAAAAATGTCCTGTCTTGTTCTATAACAAAATCGAAAATTCACGACTTTGACTTTTAGTCAAGAAGTAAGGTGTTCGCTAACACTTCAGAAGCAATCAGCAAGCAGTCTATTTCTCGTTTATTTATGATTTGTATGCGCTACCTAAAAGCCCCATTTTTGTTCACATATAATTTTATGGATTTCTTGTACATTGAACAAGCAATGCCAATCGCTAATTCCAAAAGGATGGAAGGCGACGCAGCTTAAGTTTACTCATGTATAAATGAAAATACTTTAGGGAACAGAATTTCTGCAAACTGAAATCGCCGAAATTCTGCTCGAACACAAGATCTAATTTCCGACACTTGACTTTGATTTTGCTAATTTTCGGTTAGCGAAGAATCGAATGAAATTAAGGCTGTTTTCCTTAACAAGGGTTTGCGATTCGATATCGGTAATGACAAAATAGCATGGTTGGCGGGGTCACCTTAAGTTTACTCACGCATAAAGAACCAAAAAATACAAGGTATAACCAAAAATTGAACCTAAAATTAGTAAAACTAAATATTGATAAAATAATGGTAAACTTAAAGAAAATATAGCACATATTATAATAAAAGAGAATTATTATAAATATAATTTAGAAATTTGATATAAGGAAGATAATATTCAACCGTAAAATCAAACAGTATCATTTAAATAAAACTAAGGAAATACAAATAGCAGAAATGAACTAAAATAAACAAGCAATAAAACTGAAAATTGAAATAAACCAATAAGAACTAAACAGTAATATGCTAATGTGATATAAAACTAATAAAAATTAACGAAGTATTAAAATATGAAGAGAAGGGGAAAAGAATTAGTAGTTTGGAAGGTATTGGAAAATGATGAAATTTTCAGAGAAATTTTTGGGAAAGGGGGGATAGTAGAAATTTATTGAAAAAGATGGGATTTAAAAATAGGAACTTTCGCTTAATTTTGCAGGAAAATGAAGACTTAGAGGTATATTGAAAAGGAATTTATCGCAACTTATTTAAAGAAATTTATTAATTTTATAGAATTTTGAGAAGTTTAAGTGATGGGAAATTTGAAAGTAATTGGAAAAAGTAGACGGATTAGGATTTTAAGAGAAATGTTTAAGAAAAAAATTGTGGAATTCAGAATTTAGAGGAAAATTATAATAAGGTTAAAATAACATTATTAATTGTCAAGATGTGCACAACTACTCCATAGAAGCACAGGCGAAGACTGATTAGAACGTGATGTAATAATAAACAAAGATGATGCAATAGAAACTATTGTCGTGGCGTTATTGCATTATGCAAACTTACTATATATAGGCTGTCAATCCGTTCAACCGTAGAACATCGTGGGAAACGCTGTGCAATCAATTGATTTAAACGGGTCCTTGCTCTCAAGCGTTCGAGTCATTAGGTCAAACCGCTCTTCGAGATCGGTGGGTAGATTCCGCGTCAAGTTCCTGTCGATCAAATAGCGGGTAAATTCGAATCAAGGGTGGTACGCCGTTGGATTCCGCATCAAGTCGATTAAGGTCAATCGAGTCCTTGCGTTCCGTCAATCGATTTCTCCGGTTCCGAGTAAATCAATTCCCGATTCCGGGTCAATCAAACCAGTCCGCGTCAATTGAGCAATTCGAGTCGGTGTCAAACGATCAAACGAGAGCCGCGTCAATTTGGCAACGACAGATCCGAATCAAGCGATCAGTCCAAGTCCGAAGCAATCGATCAAACCGGGTAACGCGACAAACAATCAAGTCGGCCGCGGCAAACAATCAAGGCAAGTTCCTATCCATCAATCAAGGCGGATCGGGTCAAACGGTAAAATCGTATCGATTTAAAAGCATCAAGCCGGGTGTCCTCCTCACGTGAACAACCAGCGGTGGCGTTCAATCGGTGAAGCCATCGAAAATGTCCGACACTGCCGAACTTCTCAAGCTACTTCAAGCCCAGCATCAAGAACAGATGACGGCGCTACAAAAACAAAACGAAGTACTTATTGCAGCTCTCCTCACATCTGGAACCTCTATACAATGTAGCAGCTCCATTCCGCCCTTCAATGCATTTGACTCAACAAGCGAACTTTGGCACGATTATTGGGCACGTTTTCTAACATTTTTGGGTGCAAATTCGATTGCTCCAGAAAAGCATGCACAGGTCTTCCGGACGAATCAAAGTCCAGTCACCTACAAGCTCCTGACAAATCTGGCATCGCAGGAGACTCCTCCAAAGGATGTCAACAAACTCAGCATCGAAGAGTTGGAAGTATACATGAAGACACAGTTCGATCCAAGGTTGTATACAGTGCGCGAACGTTACAAGTTCTGGTCAGCAATGACACGTAAACCTGGTGAAACGATCCTGGAGCTAGCTGCCAGAATCCGTTCTGATGCTGTTACATGTGATTTTCCAGCAATCACAGATCCCCTCGATGAAGCCCTGCGGACGCGCTTCATCTGCTCAATCAACAGCGAAGCTGTGTTGAAGGCGCTTTTTCGCATAAAAGACGATGAACTGACAGTTTCCAGGGCGATCACAGTGGCAATCGAAACCGAAGACGCCGCAAAGGAAACTGTTTATGGTGAATCATCGAAACCAGTCTACTCAATAACTACCGGTCCTAAGATCAGACGAGGTCCGAAGACGAAGCCGAAACGACAGGACAATACGTCATCAACCTCAGTGATGGCAAACAAAAATTTCAAGTTTCCCAAAGGTACATGTGGGCGCTGCGGCCAAACAGACCGCACCGGCAAGGATTGTCGACACAAAGATGCTGAGTGTCACCATTGTCACAAGAAGGGTCATCTGCAGTCCGTATGTCTGTCAAAGCTGCGAGGTACGAGACCAATAAAAACAATTAGAAAATGTGGTCACGAACGTGTCCTGAAAGTGGCTCCCACCGTGCCCATATTCAAGCAAACGATACGGCTCAACGGAAAACCAGTAGCCTTCGAAATCGACACCGGGTCCTGTGACAATTTCTGCTCCGTAGCTGTTTGGAGATCTCTCCATGAACCTGCTCTGCGTTCAGTCGACAGCCGCTACGAAAGCGCAACAGGTAATCCGATTCCGATTTCCGGATGTTTTGCAGACAAAACAAACATATTGGGTAGTCCGGAGCAGTCGATCGAGTTCAACGTCACTACTATCTCCAACCTCAACTTATGCGGGATTCATGTTATAATGTCCCCAACAGTTGGAACTTTTGTCCCCCTGCAGTGTAGACTATACCGTAAAGACGGTGACAGTGACACCCACACCATATAACAAAATATGACGGTGTCGGGCACACCGCTAGATACCGCAGGCAATAATTCACTTGGCCGTAAAGCCATCGTCGATTTGGCTATAGATCTGAGGCTATTCTGTAAAATGTGACGGGGTCCCATGACCAGTACCGCAACGACGATTCATTGACACCGTCGAAAAAGGTAGTAAGAAAAAAATAAAAAATGCGATCTCTAAGCACTTCTTTGTGCTGCGGTCTCAGATCCAAGGGCACCCAAACCCCCCACCTGAAACAAGCTTGCAAGCAGCTGTGCAGTGAATTTCCGGAACTTTTCAAATCAGGACTGGGATGTTTGAAGGATGTCGAGTTGGAAGTCCAGTTTCAAGCCGACTCAAAGCCCATATTTTGCAAGCCGCGTCCGGTTCCGTTCGCTCTACAGACCGATCTAGCCCAGGCCTACGACAATGGTATTCAACGAGGCGTCTGGAAACCAGTGCAGTTCAACGATTTTGGTACTCCAGTCGTTCCCATCCGCAAACAACCACTTCCGGGGCAAGCCAAAGCCAAGCTGAGGGTATGTGGCGATTACTCCGTCACAGTCAACCCGCAGCTGAAACCCCATCGACAACCGATTCCAATTCCTGACGATCTAATGCGAAAGCTGAGTGGCGGATACGGGTTCACCAAAATCGACCTGGCTGATGCATACAACCAAATTCCGTTGGGTCCGGAAAGCCAGAAGCGACTTGCACTCAGCACTCATCGTGGAGTGCTGTTGCAGTTGCGGCTCCCGTTCGTCATCAAGTCAGCGCCTGGGTATTTTCAGGAGATCATGGAGCTGATCACAGGTGATTTGGAGGGGGTGGCCGTTTATCTGGACGTTATATTGGTCAGCGGTAAAGACGCTGCAGCCCACCTGCACAATTTGCGAGCCATTTTTCAACGCCTCAGTGAAAAGGGTCTGCGATGCCGGATGGAGAAATGTTCATTCGCACAGCCAAAGCTCGAGTATTTGGGACTCACTCTTTCCAGTGAAGGGGTAGCAAAGGGATCAAAGGTGGAAGCCGTACGTTAAATGCCAGCTCCTCATGACGTCGCCAGTCTCCGTTCATTTCTCGGATCAATCCAGTTCTATTGCAAGTTCCTTCCGAATGTATCAACTATTCTTGCTCCACTCCACAAGCTCACTAAAAAGAGCACACCTTGGCAATGGGGTGCTGACGAACAATCCGCTTTCCTGAAGCTGAAGGATATGCTATGTACCGACACAGTTCTAGTCCATCACGATCCATCGATGCCCATTGGAATTTCGTGCGATGCCTCCGATGTTGGTGTGGGTACTGTATTTTTCATTCGCTACCCCGATGGTAGCGAGCGTCCCATCGCATACGCCTCAAAGACTCTGACCAAAACTCAACGGCGGTACAGTCAGATTCAACGAGAAGCCCTTGCTATCATTTTCGGTCTGCGGAAATTTCACCAATTCCTATATGGAAAACAATTCCTGCTAGTCACTGATCACAAACCGCTCATTTCTCTGTTCAGCCCCACAAAGGCAACACCCGCTCTAGCAGCCAACCGCCTGGCCAGATGGTCGCTGCTACTCAGTCAGTACGACTACAGCATCGAGTACCGCAAGACGTCTGATCATGGGAATGCAGACGTTTTGAGTCGTCTCCCGTCCGGACCAGATCGTCGATTTGATGGGGAAGAGGGCAGCGAAGACGCGGATACCGTGTGTCAAATCCGAACAATCAGTCTACAGCTTCGTCCGGCAGATCCTGATTCTATGGCCAAGGAATCCAGAAAAGATCAGGTCATATCTCAAGTGATGAGATACGTCCGAGACGGTTGGCCTAGACATCAATTCATAGCACCTCTGCAACATCCAGAATCAGTCAACGATTTTCGCAAGCTGTCGGAATCGTTATCATTAGCTCATGGATGCCTTCTTTATGGTTCGCGGGTGGTTGTACCAGCCGTTTTACGACGATCCGTGCTCAACATTCTGCACACCGGACACTTCGGAATGCAAAGGATGAAACAATTGGCGCGTACATCTGTGTACTGGCCGCGGATTGATGACGACATCGCTGGCATTTGTCGATCATGCGAGGGCTCCTCCGCTCATCAGAATGCTGCTACCCGTCCTGCCGTACACCCGTGGATGATGCCGAAGAAGCCATGGAGCAGAGTACACCTCGATCACGCGATAAATTTCATGGGTACCAACTGGCTGGTCATCATTGATGGATATTCCAAATATCCATGTATTCATCGCACGTCGTCAGTGTCCGCAAAGACAACGATGGCGCTCCTCGATGAAGACTTCGCTCATTTTGGATATCCACATTCCTTGGTTAGCGACAATGCACCTGCGTTCCGTTCACAAGAATTCCAGTCTTGGTGCCGGGAACGGGGAATAACGCATTTGACAGGCGCACCATATTATCCTGCAACTAACGGTGCCGCGGAGCGGATGATACAGTCATTCAAACAAGCCATCCGGAAGTCTAACAAACCTGCTCAGGATGCTTTGCACGACTTCTTGATACAGTATAGGCGGACACCGTTGGATATGGGCCATTCTCCAAGCGAGCTACTCAACGGACGACAAATTCGGAGCAAGATCGATACCTTGCTACCATCGCCACCACAAATCGCTCAAGGTCGCCAAATGTCAGCAGCCATGCTTACGCAATCCGTACGCACTTCGACAGTGGCTCGAATTGCTCAAAGCTATACCGTGGGGTCGCCGTGTTTTGCTCTCTATTGTGGTCCGAGACGAGATCGTCAGCCTCGGTGGGTTCCTGCAGTTGTCACCAAAGTCTATGGTTCCCGTTCTGTCAATGTTAAAGTCATGCCGCGAGGTCCCATCTGGCGACGTCATATCAATCAACTTCAACCGCGTTTCGCTAACGAGGAGGACAATGATCCTGGGTTCGCCACTGCGTTTCCTGATGAAAACAATGATAATGAAGTGGTGGCGATGCCACCAACGTCTTGCTATGGTCCCCACAATCCCCGCCGGTCAACGAGACAACGACGAAAACCTCAACGCTTTTGTTGCTAATGCTTTTTTGGTACCACAAAGCTGGTCGGGGGGTGTCAAGATGTGTACAACTACTCCATAGAAGCACAGGCGAAGACTGATTAGAACGTGATGTAATAATAAACAAAGATGATGCAATAGAAACTATTGACGTGGCGTTATTGCATTATGATGCAATAACTTACTATATATAGGCTGTCGTTTCACTTTTAGGTCGGTTCATTTTTGTGTCTCATAAAGTTTTGTTACTTCGGTGATTGCCATTGTTGTTTTATGGGTTCCTTTCTACCAGAAACACAACATTAATAAATATTAATAATTACATAAAAATATTAACATGAGACACATGAAGATAATGATTTAGCTTATTTACAATATATAGAGTTAATTATATATATATTTATAAATACATGGACTAGTCAATATATTGGATATATAATTTTTATATAGTAAGCACATCAAATGTGAGTCACTATATTTCTGTGAAATAACAAAAACACAGTATGTACTGTAATAAAGCTGTAGCGTCATAATCAATTTAAACAGGTTTGGATCACGGTTAGATTGGATAACACACGATGCTTTGTCAGATTCGGATGATAAAATGTCAATAAAGCTCCAAGATATAACCCAAAAATTTCCAAAAATTGACCCCTTACCCAGTTTTAGGCTACTGTCCTAATGTGGGCCTTTCTAACTCCAAAAGTGGGTCGTAATATTCCTAAACTGGGTCAATACCCTAGATCGCGTACAAAAATAATCATAATATTTACTATACGTACCTACAGCGCTAATTAATTATTAGTCAAGCGCTTTACGATATCACGTAGATCCGCTGCTTAAAGATCACTTCCTTCCACCCCACTTCGAAAAGAAACACTTTTGTTCACACAACCATCACTGCTAAAGAGCTAGTTGATATCGCTGTACTGTTTCGCTGATTTTTGCTTTAGTCCAGGCTTTAACTACCACTTTGAAATATGAACAGTCGATAATAAACGATGTAAACAATGTTATTAAAACACCGAGTTCTCACACATTTACAAAGACAACGATATATAATGTACGACCTTAATTTATCTAAATTATCTTAATAAGTTGCTGTTTCATACTCACCTTAGATATATCTGCAGCCGAAACATTCAACGGACAAAGGCCAGTGCTACGAAATACCTAGATAGCTAAAGCCGGCTTTGTTGCTTTCGACCTTGCTAATCACTGGATCGACATTTTCACGTAGTATAGGTTTCCCGCCAGTCGAAAATGAATGCCCGGTAACACCCTTTCTCCAACAAATCTTAAATGATTTGTAAAAATCCTTGTGGAACGGTTGAAGGCAATGTGAACCATGGGCTGGTAGACACAGAACTTGTACGGAGTTTTCTACTCCTTTCTGCAAGAGGTTACGAGTATGGGCTCAGCGTCCATCCAAAACAGCGCTGTTTTGCACCAAGACTGAGGGGGAGGCCTCAGTTACACGTTGAATTCCAGTCTCGTCGACGTTGAAGAGCTAATTAGGATCATTGGAAAATTTCGCCTCAGTTAAAAGCTGTTGTACTTTTTCAAACCAGCTGTCAACAATTTAGTATGTTAACCCAAAAAATACTCTGTTTCTTACGTAGGCTAAGAAGCATACCACGCGAACACGCAAATGGGTGTTTTATGTTATTTCGATTACAAAAGTGGTATGAAAGATTACAAACTTCTTTTCGTGTGACGGGAAAGCCTGCGGATACGCACATTGATATGAACTCGTCATCTAATGAAATTATGCTATTCCGGCCAATACGTTTTTCCAAGCTATCGCCGTGATATCGCCGTCGCAGAGTTTCGAAAGGCGCATTATGGGCTTCGGCAATAGATTTTATATTCGGTACGTCTAGAATGAATGCATGAACGTTCTACTATGACAACATTTGCTTTGTGTGACGTTGTTTGTAGCAATCTTGACATTTAAAATCAATGTTTTGCTTGACAGCTTTATAACTTCAACATTTTTCAATTTTCACATATATAATTCTTGTACTGTTCCTACAGAATTCCTAATTTTTGATGTGAACTGTGCATGTGTCAATTTTCCAAAGCAGAGTTCTGTCTTCGGACTTTCCCCAGATCTACGGCGGCATTGACAAGTTTCCTGAATTCAATTTAGTGTTGACAAAGTTCTAGCCTTCGGATTTTAGTGCAAAACGCATATGCGTACCATAAGAACATAAAATATTTGCTGCTGACACGTGATGGCGCGAAAACCCATCGCCACCTTAAGATGTCGTAGCATTACACTCTTCATGTTTTATGCGTCGTTCACCGAGAAATGTGTGCACTAACTCGACATCGTCAGCTGTAAAGATCCACGAGCGATCATTCATTGGACCAGCCGGGATTCGAACCTGAATCTCTAGCTTGCAAGACTAGCGCGCTACCATTACACCACAGGTCCCGATCACAGCGTGTTCAGCTACGCTATATATGCTAGCGTGGTGAGATGCTACATAACTCCCCTGCGGAGTCGCGGAGCGAGCGTGCGTTGAGCTCTAGCTGTGTGAAGAAACTCCGTGCAGGGGATCACGTCGGGCTCACCAATTGAAAAGATCCACGAGCGATCATACATTGGACCAGCCGGGATTCGAACCCGGATCTCTAGCTTGCAAGACTAGCGCGCTACCATTACACCACAGGTCCCGATCACAACGTGTTCAGCTGCGCTATATATGCTAGCGTGGTGAGATGCTACACAGCATATACACACGTGTGTATGAAAACGATACATTCGAAAGTATGTAACAACCTTCGTGAGTTGTTGCGCAAATCGGGTTCTGCGTTACAACTTTCGTACGTTGTTACGCATAACCGCTTTTATGTAACAACATTGCTAATTTTGTTACGTTCTATTTGTTACGCTCGAATGTTGTTACACATCCCCTCCAGTTTGATATTAGCAGCCCCTCCAGTTTAATATTGGCACCCCCTCCAATTTGATATTGGTGCCCCTCCAGTTTTATATTGGTGCCCTCCAATTTGATAGCGGCGCTCCCATCCAATTTCATATTGGTGTCCATTTCAGTTTAATATTGGTGGCCCCTCCAGTTTGATATTGGTGCCGCCTCCAATTTGATATTGATGCTCCCCTCCAGTTTGATATTTCTGCCCCCTCCAGTTTGATAAGTGCCCCGCTCCAGTTTGATAATGGTGCCCCTCCAATTTGATAGCGGCGCTCCCATCCAATTTCATATTGGTGCACCCTCCAATTCAACGTTTAATAAAATCAGTATAATAAATAAAAAATAATTAATAATAATTACTAAGAAATAATTAATATAATAAATGCCTCATGAGTCTAGGTGAAATACAATAGTTCCGTTCTCAACCATAATAATATGGCACTTTTTCTCTTTTCGCGCTATGTGAGTGTACGGCATAATGCGTGCTAGACGGTTAATCATTCAGCCAGAAATACTATATCGGCTCACGAATTCACGTTGCTGGACAAACTGATTATTTTACAGCGCCTGATCAGAATCTGGTGATATTTTTTCATAATGGAAATTATTTTGTCATAAAATTACAAAACTACAAAATGTTGTGTAAAGTAATCTATCACTGTTTCTATTTACTGGAAATTTTTCACTTTTTACATATATGCCCAAGGTCCGTGGTGCAGGGGAGATAGTGGATACTTTATCTAATTTTTGATAATTCTCCGCTCCTATGAGCATGCATCACTGTTTACCTCCGCTCGTCTACATTCTTTTCTCATTAAACATTATCTGATTTTTACGCATCTGTTAAAATTTCGGCGGGCGAGAAAATGTTATTTATAGCGCAGTGTAACACTGTGTTGCTACACCGCAATGTGTTATTTTGACTACATGATATGAATTTCCAATCGCCTTGTTTGCTTAGAAACGTGCACAAAGATTGCAGCGTGATTACAGTTTACAATTTCACAGTTTGAGCGCCTGAACGGCAATTTATCGCAGTATAATTTATATTATTTGAACGGTGCAAAACATTGCGATAGAGGCAACTGTATATGGGTACACTCGTGTAAATATGTGTATTTAGAACAAATTTTAAACGGAACATTTTCTTGAAATCAAATAATGAAGCTATAGCATAATATTGTTATAAATTGTAGCTGGTGTTGGTTGCGTTAATTGTCTAACATCTTAATTCCGACAGTTCGCTGTAATTTTAGAATTTATCGTATATATGCTCCTAATAATTCATTTCGTCAACTATAAACTATCAGCCACAACATAGAAGTAATTTTGAAATTTATGCGCTAAATCTCGAATGTTAGTGGCGTACATATGTCACAGAATAAAAATTATCGGTTGGATTGTACGTTTGATCGCGAAGAGTCGCGATGTATTATTTATGCGCATAAATATGGTTAAACGCATAAATTCGGACCTTAGTCACATTCACCGGAAGCAGTCGTACTACAAATTGTCATAGTGTACCTTAAAACATCATATTGCACGTAACATCATTTAAAGCATTTGCTTTGGAAGGGGCACCAATATCAAACTGGAGGGGGCCACCGATATTAAACTAGAGTGGGCACCAATAAGAAACTGGAGGGAGCACCAATATCAAATTGGGGGGTACCAATATCAAACTGCCAACATGAAAATGGAAGGAGAACCACTATCAAACTGGAGGGGCTGCTAATATCAAACTGGAGACGGGATATCTAACAACATTCGAGCCTAAGAAATAGAACGTAGCAACATTAACAATGTCGTTACATACAAGCGGTTATGCGTAACAACGTACGAATGTTGTTACGCATAAGCGCTTGTGTGTAACAATATTAGCAATGTCGTTACATACAAGCGCTTATACGTAACAGCGTACGAATGTTGTTACGCAGAACCCGATTTGCGTAACAACTCACGAAAGTTGTTACATACTATCGAATGTATCGTATTCATACACACGTGTGTATATGCTGACGATGTCGAGTAAGCGCACACGTTTCTCTGTGAACGACGCATTATATACACAAAAGATATTAACACACGTAAACATTTATTAAACACATTAAAATTAACAGCTCTAGAGATCAATTAAGGACTTCTTCTTATGCTTTGTTTTTGAACAATGACTTATACTTATTACTTCCGGCCCATTAACTGAAGTTTAAATGCACGTAGATGTGTTTTTATATCGTAGAATATAAGCAAAACATCATCTAATCCGTTTATTCTAACCTTATATAAACTCTCGACCAAAAGTTTCTGCGGCCCTCCTTTCCAAATGCCTTAACCCTATTCTCTTGCAAACATGTATGCCCAACAAGGTACCATTAATTTACGTTGTACGATTTAACATAGTGACAGCGACATAACACATATTTATGTCGGGTACCTCAGCTAATACCAGACATTAATACTAAAACTAAAGCTATACCTAAATCCAACTAAACTAGTCAGCCGTACTCGTGCTTCTAAATTATACCACGCAAGAATCGCAGGCTACCTGCATATCGTCTTCACCCCACCGAAATATTTTCCCTTATGCGGAGTTAGTTTAGGAATATAGCGTTTGCTTTTCCCTGCCGGTGTTGTATTATTTTTAGCGGGTTTTTCTAGACTCGAGTATATTATTTTGCCACTTAATTTTATTCTGGCCATTGCAACATATAAATACATCTAAAATGCCTGAAAAGTCAGCGCCATATTCACAACTTTACGCAACCTGTCTAGGCACAATGTACATATCAACAAATAAATATGAAATAACGAGAGTGGAAATGACGAAAAGTAAAGCTAAAACTGACATTTCGCATTTGTAGTTTTAACTATAAAGCATATTTGGATTTGATTGCAAAGCGAGCGAAATGCAAATACACTAGATTATACACTGCGCTGTACGTATGGTTAAAAACATTCATAGTTTTCGATCAACAGAGTACACAAAATTTCGTCACGCTTGTGGGTGCAATGAACCTGCAGTCAAGTGATAACCTCTAGCTTTACGTCCTTAGGACCTTAGGAAGCTGTTACTCTCTACAACAGCCGCGACCATGTACGCCTCCATAAGTAACGTAATTTAGGCAAAGTGTAACTGGAACGACAGAGCCTATAGACAATACATTGCAATTTACGCTTAAAAACACCCTTACAAGACAAGAAGGCAACTATAACACATCGGATTTTACAAGCGATGCGCAATCCGCTGGATATTAATGGAGCACCAATGACCTGTCACGTAAACCCATACAGTAACAGGTTGAGCAAAGAAGGAAAAGTTATTTTGGGCATATGCATAAACGCTCTACAAGTGAGAGGGAGCTGCACTTTAAAAATCACTAAGAGTTTAGCCTTGCAGCAAGGTTACTAGAAATTGAAAAGCGCCAGCCAACCCCACGCTCCTTGCTGGTGCGCCCCTGTTATCCAACTGCGGTTCTAATTCATTCACTTTAAAATTTCAGAACCCACTTTCGGTTACACTGACTCACTTTAGGCTACCCTGACCCACTCTGGGGTATGTACCGCCATTTTGAGACAAATGTTTTACGAAAACTTTCAGCAACAATACGAGACTTTATTTAGCAAAACTATAATAGATCCTGGTAATAAGATACATAAGCTTTTTAATGGTATAAATTTCATCTCACTATACTTAAAAATGGCTAAGGTATAAATGATTTATCGTGACAGAAAAAATAAAATTCGCAAAAAATTCAACACTCTCAATACAAACAAGATTAAACGTAACGCTATTCGTTAGATATTACAGCAAATATTTTATGAAGAAATTATAAATCGATGAAGCCTTCCAGCGAAATATTAATTACTCAGATCGACCAAAATTGACAATAAAAGACGATTGTGCAAAAAGAAAAAACTCACCTACTTTAGGGCTGACCCACATTTGGCGCGTTTATTATATGACTGTCACTGGTCCCTGTCATAACATAATGCGGCGCTCAAGTTAAGTTGTGTGCAAAATGACTCTAAGTTGTCCAACAGTCTTACGAACCGTACACCGTTTCCGCGTATTGCTTTTCTAGACACCACGGAAAACTAGAGGAGTCTTACGTGACTTCAAAATATTGCATAGACAGTATGTACTGACTTTTATTTTGTCCGATAGTCTCGCGTGATTATAGCTAAAGCTCGCGCCAAATTTGAATTTCATACCTAAGGAGTCTGTCAAGAATTGTGCTTGTCCAAAATTTGAAACTTTCCACGATGTAGCACTGCCAAAATTTGAATTTCCCGCCTCGGAAATTGTTAAAATTTGAATTTCTACTGTTATAGTATAAATCTAAACATTAACCGCAAAAATCAGTCCGCCAGGATACTAGAGTGTGTCCTGTATGGTCAGCCTAGAATAGACAGAGTGCTACATAAGGCTGCAAGGAAAAGACGTATAGTTCGTGCTATAGCAATGCCCATTGAATCTGCTTTGATAGCTGGACAAGACTAAGCCAGGCTGTACTCAACTGATCGTAAACGTGTCATAATAATGTACATATGTATAATAATATACATATACACATATTAATAATGTTAATACACATCAACACTCACACTTATACACATTATACATAATTATTACACGCATTTACGCATTTTGATTTATTATATGCCTCCCAAATATGTGTTCATGCGTAATATAAAATAATTATTGTAATTTGTTTATAATGTTTTGTGTTTTTATGACGTTGGGTTCGACATCCTGACACTTGCCCACAATGTTCGGTGACTAACCCATGTTTCGATAGTCGACAATATACATCAGTAAGGGTTAGCGCGTGGCAAAATTCGCCCACACGGTTACCACACTGGTCATTTCGGGGTAACAAGTTATTTCAACAACAATAACCCCGGTTCCCTCGAACTTCGATATAGACCCAGGTCAATTCTGTTCCACTACGGACGGCGGATAACAAAAATACAAGGCGGGTCAATATTTGTGGAACTTTCAAACATTGGTTTATCAAAGGAAAAAACAACCGGAGTATAAGAGGCCTCTACTTCCATAGCACACAGCCAATTTTTCTAAGATTCAATAACTTTTTTGCTCCATCAATAAATGATAATGCTTTCGATCTAAGTTCTGGTGCCATGTATGCAGCGAGTACGAAGGGTGCTCCATAACTCGAAATCAAAATGTGTCATTTCCTGAAAATAATTTCGATCGCGACGAAGTCACCACCCCGAGACATGGTATGGGAACTGGTGCCCGTTCAGTTCATTTCCATTTGGGTACAAGTATTGGTCCTGATACTGGTATGGGTCATGCGTCCTACGAGGGAAAGCATAACATTTACAGTATATAGCGACTGTGATAATAATAATCTGCATTATAATTCATGTACGATTCTGTAACAAAGTGCCTGAATCAGGACTATATTAAGTTCACTGCAATGTTAGCTTTCCACAGCGGCACCTATTATATGCCCTTTTCGTGTGGCACTTGGCGACCTACACTATTTACTTTAAATAAATACAATGCCTGGCACTGCAACATATGCGCATTGTTAGAATTTTTTGTTGTATTAATAACAAGGTGCCGCACGCGGCTGTAAATTTAACATTAAATTATAATTTCCGTATGGGTCATATATAATCAAGACGGCACATTAAGCTATATACCAAGCGGTTTTCCAAGCTAACAACAAATATGATGCAGTCTTTTCAACACACCACTTTATTTTTTATGCAATGTTGTCCGGAAGCTTATTCTATTCGAGCTTCACAGTACGTGCCATAGTTATGTTAGAGCTTAAATAATTTTTTATTAGCAATATTCTAATAAATTATTGAAACATTATTGTGAAGATTTTTTGAGATACAAAGTGTTCGTCATGGGCGATAGTTTTGAATTATTGATCTGTGATGTAGTGCTACGCTGGTTGAAATATCGTTGCATGGTTGGCTTATAAAAATTATGTTTAGAATTTTTGCATGATTATACAAAAATTCTGAGAATTATTAACCGCTATCTAGATCCAGTTAGCCTGGGTTTTGGATGTATATAAGCTGAGATTTTGTTTCGATTTGCGAGGCAGATGCTGCCTTAGTCCGCAGAGGCAGTTACTGCCTTTGATTGCAGAGTCAGCTGCAGCAGTTAGTTCGCAGAGTCAGTCGCGATCGGATACGTCAGAGTAAGTGTGGTTTACTGTTTACTGTTTAATTTATTTCTTCGCTTCATTGCCACACAGCATCTTGTTACTTAAAATTGTTCTAGCTAGGCAGTAGTTGTGACAAGCTAAGACAGCGCTGAATCTCAGTTAAACCAAATTTTGGGCTTTATTGAGAGTAGACGGGCTGCTCCTAAAATTTTCTATTGAGAGAACAGGGGTGCTTCATATCTCAATGGGTTATGGAGAGCAGAGGGCTGCTGCAAAAATTTTCTTTTGAGAGCACAGGGGTGCTCCGATAAAATTTGATTGACTAGATTGAGCTAGGCTTAAGTCAAAGTCCATGCCGGATCGCCAGATTCATCTTGTAGTTCATAAAGTTGGCTCGAGAATTAATATTGATTTATTATCTGAATCCTTAGATCCACTTTGTCAATTCAAACAATTCATTACTTTATTGCTGTACTATCATTTATCTTAGTAATATTAAGTTAATTGGTGTAAGTTAGTGTAGTAAACGAAGTCCTAGGCTCTGAGTGCTACCATTACACAAGGTAATCGTTTGAAAAAAAAATTAAAAGTTTTATACCCATTAGGACTCGCTTCGCTACAATTCCACGACAGGTAAATCGATCGTTGTTTAACGGAAATGAAATGTCCGATCGATGGTTGGGTACAGCACCGTCGACAGCGCGCAAGATCAAAAGCCAATAGGTGAAAATGCCTAGCAGCCTGATCCTAGCATCGGGAATCGCCAGTTAAATGGCCAGTTAGACTTGAACGCCGTACTTAATTTTACAACTAATTTGTTAACACGACAACATGCACAAATCACTGACATAATAACACGGCTCGTTTCATCTAATATGGGCCAAGGGTATGCACCGGCGGTATCGCAAGGTGTTCAATAGATCCTGTCCACGTCACAAATAGTGGTTAGGACAGAAACAGAGTTTCAAAATCTTATGCCATATAATGGTGATTCCAATTTTAAGCTGCACACTCAGTAGTTTACCCGACCTTGCATAGCTGGTAACATAGTAGAGCAAAAAGAATAGTTGCGCTTAATTAAAACAACGTTTTCGTCAACATCGAAAACTATTTGACAATTTAGACCTAGATAAGCGTGAGACACTAAAAGTTTTTGTCGAAGAAATTAAAGCCGTTTCAATCATTCTAAAAGTTTCGTAAACCTTTTAAGTAAGATTCAAGCGATCATAGAGGCACTGTTACACATTTCACTGATAATCTGAAGTGTTATGCCCGCAAGCCTAAATTGTGTGATTCTATGCCTGAGCATTGAATAGATTGCTTAAATCGACGTTCGCAACCTATCTACGAAGCGATATCCAAGATCGACTGCCAGTTGCAAAAGATTATACCTTCGAAACGTTGGCTGATAAAGCGATTGCCATCGAAGAGCAGATCAAAAGGGATTAAAGCGGGCAAGTACAAGAACAAGCATGTGTAGTAATCGTTTTACGTACTATAGAGAACGTTCCGAACTCAGAATCAATAGCAACCGGGTATGTCTAAGCATAGTAATGTCTTCCAGTTCAGTAAGCCTGGGTCATTAAACTACCGAAATACAATCCGCAGGAGATGTGAGCAACTCTAGAATTCTAGTCGCGGCCAAAACACGCAAAAACAATTTACTAATAATAATCAGCCGCGCTGCATTTTCTGCATGCAATGGAAGCACACGCAGATCACATGCCACAAATATTGCAACAGCAGCACCAAACGCCCATACTTCCACTGCACCTTTTGATTCCTCCGCCCATCAGCTCGGAATAGTAATCCGCAAACACTACGCGGCAGTACTCTCGACGTGACAATGCTCAAAGAAAAAACTGAAGACTCACTCATTTGTTTCCCAGTTCGCCAGAGTGATAGTACTAACTTGCTGTATATTGATTATTATATTATTATACTCTGACAATCTCTTGAGCTTTTGCAATGCTTTTGCGAAAAAAAACGTGTTATAAATGCCATTATTATTATTATACTGATGAGCAAATTTTGAACAGTTACTGGCGCGTATTCAGCCATACTAACGGGTTACACGTTTAACGAGAACACAGGTCGTGATCGGTAACCAATAATAATCGGGCCTGCGCCCACCGAGTGCAAGATAACGCTGTGCCATCACAAACGCGTACATTTGCAAATATGAGATTGTCGTCGTTTTTTTATATTTATTAGACCTGCGCCAAACGAGGGCAACGCGACGAACTGCAAGACTCAGAAACATGGAGTAACTTAGACAATTTAAGTAATGCTCAGCCGAAAAAGGCGCGAAAAAGGGGACCATTTGGACAGCAAAATATATGAAATAATTTCACCTGAGCATACAGAATTCACAGAGCGTGATTTATAGTCGATGTACATTCGTCTAGAGTTGCATTGGGATAATAATTTAACGGAAAAAGGATACTTAGCCGTCGTCGGTACAACTTCGTCCCTACGTATTAGGTAGCTTTGTCAATATTGTTACCAATCATGCTCCTTTAGTGCAAATTCTAATGAAAACACGCTCCATCGATTAATGCCTAGCCAATTGGGGTCTATTACGTGAATTAAAGAATTTCACTATGTAGTGGTGTGTAAGCCTGGCCGACATCATCGCAATGTTGACGCTATGTCAAAACCTCATATCTTGCAACTAGCACCGGAAATATCAGTGAGTGATAATGAACTTGGATGTAAAGATGATGTGTCCAAGAAAAATCCCAATTGTACAGTGTTTTCAAAGTTAGAAATGAATTTGTTAAAAGTTTTAGCCATAGTTACTCGAAGTTAACAACTGCTGAAACAAATCTCGTGTAAAATAGTGAACAACCTCGTCCGAGTCATCGAGTTGAACCATCGAAGTGGAAGCTTCACAAGTGGAACGCGATTTGGGTGAGTATTTTACTATAGATATAACCTGGAAAGCTGATGAAATTCGACGTGCACAGGATGCAGATCTATTCAGTCGTGAACTGGTACGTTTTCAAGGAGAACAAGTACTAGATCATGAGTTACCGGATGATTTATTGCGTCAGATTCTTCCGCAAGAAGTTATGTTTTTCATTCGTGATGGTATTTTTTATTTGACGTGTCGTCGTAAACATCCTACTTGAGCGGAAAAGCATCCCAATTTTTGTTTTACCTGAACCGTTATTAATGGAACAGGCACATTCCACACGTTATTTGGGTATTGCGGCATTTATTTGTAGGTTAGCGAAACTGAAGTGTATGTTCTATTACGTAGCGATGAAGAACGATGTCCAGGCGTGCATTGATGCTTGTATTTTATGTACTCGCTTTAAGCCGGGCCCTAATCGTCGTGGCCTATTACAGCCAGTAAGTGTGTTGGCGCCGCGGCATACGGATGATGTCGGCTTTATTGGTCCGTTGCCCAAAACTCGCGCAGTAAATAAGTATATAGTCAATTTCATTGATTATTTTACTAAGTGGCCTGAAGCTTATATATATTATATATTGTTGAAACGGAGCGGGCGAACCAAGAGGAATTTCTACTGAAAGCGCAAAGGGAAAATCGTGAAAATTTCTTTTTCTGTCTGTCGCTGTCATTAGTACCTAATTTTGGATGGACGGATATCGGCAACTTTTTTGTTCTATAGAAAAAGCGATGACTATACGCCCTTTTCATGAACACAAACTGCTCTAACCCCATCTTCTGTGTGAAAATTGGATGAACAGGTCTTTAAGATTCTGTGCAAATTTGACCATACTGGTATATACATATCGCGATACAGGATTCGAGTCGAAAATCAGGAGAACCGCTCAGAATCAGCTCATTGAGATCTGCAACTTTGCTTACCACGATTTTTGTGGGATACTTTTTCGGCCGCTATGGGCACGAAAATGGTTCGTCGACGCTTTGCCAGAAATGGCGATTTTTCAAATTTCACCACGTTATTGTTTGTCTTCGCCGATATAATGAACGTCTATTAGGTCACCAATCGCGCTGGATATGGCTTTGCTTTGCGATGTTTTTGCTAGCTAGAGACCAACTTGCCTATATTATACCTTTTCATGCAATTTCAAGGGTTTTCCGGTCTGTGAACCTAATTTCCAAAATGTAGTGCGTTTTCATTTATTTAATTATGTATGTATTATTTGCAAGGCATCAAGAATTATCTATATATAGGTATTCCTTAATGTTGAATACAACAATTTTGTTATGTAGTCGTATGTAGAGAGACCAACTTGCCTATGTTATACCTTTTCATGCAATTTCAAGGGTTTTTCGGTCTATGAACCCAATTTCCAAAATGTAGTGCGTTTTCATTTATTTAACTATTTATGTATTATTTGCAAGGCATCAAGAATTATCTATATATAGGTATTCCTTAATGTTGAATACAACAATTTTGTTATGTAGTGTCCGCAATGCATATTTTATGACTTTTCATAGATTATTGTCAATGAACCCGATTACTAGAATAGAGTCTCATTTCAGTCGTTTGGTTACGTATTGGGAAAGGTCATAAAGAATTGGTTTTTCGGTAAGCTGAATGCGATAGTTTGGTTATCTAGAGTCTCGCACGATTATCTTATGCCTTTTCAGACGTTTTCTTTGAGTTTATTTGGGACATTGAACACAATTTCCTGAAAATAGTCGGTCTTCAGTAGTTTGGTACATGGCGTCAAAAATAGACTACATAAAGGTTTTCTGCATATTATCCATGGACAGTATTCATACTGCTGAATGCACTCAGTTGGTCAGCGAGCCAACTAGAGAGAACAATATGCTGGACTTGGTCTTTACTGACGATGACCACATGATTGATAATGTCACTCTTGGTGCCCTAATCGGTCTCAGCTACCACTTTGTGATATCATTTAATTTGTTTTGCGAACTTAGTAATCTAACACAACCACTGAAGCAACGCCGGAACATAAAAAATGGCAACTGGCAAGCAATTAAAAATCACCTTGAAACAGTCATCCCCGATAACTTTCCGCCTCAAGCTACGCACGCTTGGAACTCCATCCAGGCTGCCATCGGTACAGCCATGCAACGATATATTCCACTGATCACTCTGCGACCCAAACTGATCACTTCTGACCGCCATGGGTGATGAACAGTACTAACTACGATTGCCCTATCGACCGCCTGCCGCCGCTACCAAAGACAGCCGACCTGTGTTAATCTTTTGCTATATAGAGAAACGTGCGACCTGAGTCATTGGAATCTACGCGTGCAAGACGATTATTCGTACAAAAATTAGCCTCGAATATTAAAGATGACTCGAAATCGCTCTGGAACTACTCGCGCTATCGTCAACATAACAGCCAAAGCCCAGCGGTTGTACCACTGAGACTCCCGGACAATGCATATACCACGAACGATGCCGGGACACCAAGTACATTAAGGACCTATTTCACATCTGTCTACCAGAGGAAGCCAAGCGATCATCTTGATGCGCCACCGCGCTGCATTGATGCTCAAATATCTTCAGTGATATTTACACCGGAAATGGTCGCAAGCACGATTCTATCCTATAAAAACGCGCCGCACCTGTGCCTCATCGTATCAGAAACTCGTTCCTTTTGCAATATTGTTGTCACGTTGTCACCAAACCTTGCTACGTTGTTTCTATCAAGTATGGCGTCCGGAAACAAGCCCCCCGCTTGGTTTAAAACCCACGTTACTGCCATATATAAAGGAAAGGACTGCAGATACGTTGTAGACAATTATCGGCCTATTCGGTTGACCTCCGCGGTCAGCAAAGTTATGGATAAAATCGTGGCATCGGAGCTGTTACATCATGGTGTGCATAATAACATCACGTCCAGAAACGCTCTACCGAGCTGCAGTTGATGGATTTCGTGGACTGGGTCGTGGGAACAGCAAATGGTGGCGACGGTGTGTACGTTATTTCTCTAGATCTAAGAAAAGTATATGGCCGGGTCCCCCATCGGTGGCTGATTTACAGATTACTAATTTGTGGAGTAGTAGACACCTTGTTGCCTTAGATAAGGTCATTTATAACTGAGCGTAGACAGTCGGTAATGGCAAACGGTAATAGTAACTGGACGGACGTAACAAGTGGTGTGCCACAAAGTCAGTGTTTCCTCCTGTACTGTTCCGATACTATATTAACGATATTGACACCTACGTTCATGTGAAAATCTACTAATTTGTTGTTGATACGAAACTCTGTCGGCGCATACAAAAGGTAAATGGTGACTTTACCAAACGTCGATGTGGCTAATGACATCATGGCGCTGCATTATGGTCACCATTGGTAGAATTTAATGATATTAAATGCACTTATCTCCATGTCGGGCGAACTAACAGTTGGTAGAATTTAATGGTTGCGCATGCAACTGTCTCCATGGACGTTCAAATCCAAGTTTTCAGAACAGCATCGTTAACATGAATATTCCAAACTGTAGCGGCAAATGGGACCTTGGAATCTGCAATTCCGACCACTTTAAGGCGTCAAAGCATTGTGCCAAAGTAGTTAATAAGTGTAATATAGTTGTACAGCTCATGCGGCGTTATTTTGCTTATCGAACTCGCGCGGTTTTCCTGCCCATTTACAAGGCGCTAATACGACCTCGACTTGAATATGCTTCACCCAGTTGGTGTCAATACTATCGGCGCGCCATAAAACTAATGTAGGATATCTGGCGATGTACAATAAAGATAGTGCAAGAAATTGCTCATCTGTTGTATCCGGACCGACTGAAACGTGTTCAGATACAGATGTTGGAGACACGGCGGTTGTGGGCGGACTTAATCATGCTGTAGCGAATGGTCCACGGACTGGTGGATTTGCCGCGTCTTGTTTCCTAAACGGCAACAGCGACGGCCGTCTGCGCTGTCTTCCACTGAAAATTCGTGTTCGATTTATACGATACCTCAACTGTGCCCGGTACAGTATAGCATATCCTATGGTGGACAGAACACGAAGCTCGAAAACTGTCGAAAATTATTTAGAAAAGCAGACCAAGTATCTAAAATTGTTATTATTCTCACAAGAGTATCGTTATCGCGCTTATATATTGTGTTCCCAAGAAGTGGCTTAAACGGCTGGCTTATGTTCGTCAGCCATGTATTTAGTGTGTATCGCTGCTCAAAAAAATAAAGGTACACCTGATCGATTTCTTTTTCAATTTCGCAGGATACCATATTTCCTTTGATTGAGTACACTAGGTCTCTACACATATTAATTCCGAAATCACAAGCTTGCTTCTTCAGGGAGAACACTTAAATAAAATTATTATATCCTAATTTGATCACATTTCATATTAAATATGCATAATTGAAGTATTTACACGATGTAAACTGATGTAAGCTGTAAAAGTTGTATGCAAACTTCAAAGTGCACCATTTAAGCGCGTTCATTCTTTTTAGAATTTGTGGAGCAATGTTTATTCATATTCGCGGATTTAGTAATTTATACCATATACCGACTAGCTACATTACACAAGTAATCTTACTTATAACCAACCCATCGGTCCATGTGAAGCACCTTGTATGAACATATTAGACAACTGGATTTTGTATGTTTGAATAAATTAGTTTTCTGTAGCTAAGTTTTAATAAAACGTTTGCTTCACCGTATCATAACCACAACTTTGTTCTATATTATATAACCAACAATAAAACTGACCTGATTTATGACAACTTCATGATATTCATAAGGTAATCAACTGAAAGCGTGTTATTAATGAAATTGATATTTAGCCTAAAATCCACACGCCCGAAAACAAAAATTTGTTCATAAACATATTTTATGATTATATAAGAAGTAATTGTTTCAAACTTGTTTTATTTTTTGTCCAATCTCGGTAATACAATCGGCTGTTAAACATGCATTTTGCATCCACCCTGTTCATCAAGTCAATTTAATATCTTAATATCTGTACACGTCAAATCCCAACTATATTCTAGAGACCGGATCGTGTCTAAATTTTCAGATTCGACCCGATATTTTGTAGATCCGATCCTACACGCACCGACTGCAGTCTTTCATGATACAAGTTCTGTGTGTGCAGGTGAATGAAGTCAGTAAAAGATTTAAAAATGTGTGTTCGCTTTTAGTATATTTTGTGCTCAAACTTACTTATACAATATGTACACAAACATTCTCATTAATCACAACGTGTCAACCAGCGTTTATATATATTGGATTGTGCAAAATTTTGTACTGAACACAAATAGATCATGATTTTTCACGAAATTTTGGGGGACTGCAATGACATACCCAGCGAGGCTGCAATTGAGCTGTTTGACAGATACGTGTTAATGCATTCATATATTGTCCAAGGAAAGTAGGGAATTACCCTTTGAGGGTTGGACCAGCACATTTTGCCAAAAAACGGCGGTGACATTGAACAAACTGAAATTGATGATAACAGCTTGAGCTATGCTAAGTTTGAACATAAACAAAACGTTCAGACAGTTTTTCGATCTCGGAGAGTATGTCGCTCTTTCACTGTGGCTGGCACATACTTTTTTGAATATTTCAACCAAATTGGAGTAACAAATCTCAACCAGTAAATATCAAAAACAAAATCTGTACATTTTTGATACAAAATAAATGAGGTCTTGACACAGTTAACCTTATGAAAGAGATTATTCAGTTTAGATTATTGTTACATGTGTGTTGACGTAAGCCATCTGCCCTAGAAAATATTTATACCATTGTGAAATTTTTATACCATTCTTGCTGAAATAAATGGAATAAAACCTTACTCCGAACGGATTTTATCCGGTGACGAAGTGCTGTTAAGTCATTTTTCGTAAACGAAGGACATTTAGACAAACCGTTGCATCAATAGATGACGTTCGAATCACGTTCAGTGGTGAAAATCCAGAACTTCCGCCAGTTCTTTTCTGAGTGAAAAGGCGTTGCAATAAAATTGCGATAAATTTGCGTTGCAATAACGATCGATCGTCCATAACAAATATTACAAGCGATGCGGTGTTTGTAATATTTGTTACGGACGATCGATGGTTTATAACAAATGTTATAAACGACCGATCGTCCGTAACAAAAATTACAAGGACGAGGTGTTTGTAATATATGTTTATAGACGATCGATTGTTTATAACAAAAGTTATAAACGATCGATCGTCCATAGCAAATATTATAAACGACGAAGTGTCGCGGTGATTTTCTGGGACGTATGTAGTTTATACTTTAGCAGTTGTTTTTATAGTACAGGCTGTAGAACATCTTATATAATATTTGTTTATCCGCTGTTGGCGAATTTGGAATAAATTTATTATAAAATAATGATAGTAGGTAGGTGGATGCTCGGGCATTTTTGTGAACAAAGCAAAATTGTTACTCACCATATTAGCTAAGCAGCGGTTATGGGAATTAGGAGCACAATCTATTTAAAGGCCATAATTGCCGTCATTTTACTGGCCTGTCCAGAGCCCTCCGAAAAGTGGGGGGAACTTCGGGGGCCCCCATGTTCATTCTCGGGGGAAATTTCAAAGTGGGGGGATAAATTTTGCTTAAAAATACAAAATATTTCCATATTTTCATGCATTTTTACTACTGTGAACGTACTTTCAAGCTAAAAAACAATATTTTAGCATTATAAATAGTGGTAATTAATGTTTTAAAAACAATTTGCAAACAAAGAACATACATTTTCAGACATAAAAAAATTTTTGGAATTAGTTGAACATGGGGGGTTTCGGTCGAGTGGGGATACGGACATGTGGGAAAATCTCACGAACATGGGGGATTTGGAAAGTGGGGGGTCCCCCTCCACCCCCCACTGTGGACAGGCCAGTTTTAAACATTGTACAAACTGGATATGCGAGAAGGTAACTGGGGCTATCCAGGTATGGATCTGATTCTCTCACTTTTGACAGCTGTAATTTGGAAAGGAAGCAGGAAGAAATATTTCCCGCATTTTTATGCCGCGTTAACCAGTGTCTAACACATGTTATAAACCCAACGGGATATCATAGAACAACCACGGAAAACGAATTTTTGGAATATTGCATCTTAAACGTTTATTGTCATTCTTCTTAATTAGTATATAGTCAGGTTAAAAGAAATTACAGAATCGCGATGACGTATTTATGCTACACTGCTACATAAATTTCGAGAAATAACAACCTAGAAATAGTCTACCCGTCACAGACATTTTCGCCATTGACCAATACGTACAGGGTAAGTTGTAACTGATACCCGACAAAGTTGTTTGGCTTAAACAACCACTGCCACGCGGTCATAGAAGCAAATATATAAATTCTGCGGCAAATAAATTAACCGCTAGCCATATGCCAAACCAGACTGCAACATATTCCTAAACTCTATTAGATAGGCCAAATTTACACCGTATTGTGTTTACTAATATAAAGTGTAGTGATGATTTATTCCCATATCAGACCAAATGATACTGCGGCGATAGTGTCATTTATTTAGAGACGTGTGTAGAACGGTACCATTTTTGAAGACATCTCACAAGTAAATAAATAATTTGCAATGAAGTGCGACACACAAAATAGCATATTTACAATACAGTCCAAATGAATGAGCAATATATTTTACGGTGTGAAGGAAGGTGTAAGCCGAATTCAGGTCAGCATAGATGTGGTATAACTGAGATGTACACACTCATCGATGCAGGTTTAGCACGGCAAGATCAGTAGCCATATTGGAAAATTTGTGAAACCATTTTGCTTCTTACGGGTTGAGAACACACCTCGCATTACATAAATTTAAAAGGCTCTTTCGGCTATGAAGGCCGTCTGATCTACGGGAAATGTCCATTCAGTTTTTCGAATTCCAAACGCTTTATGCCCAATGCACAGTTTTATTCAACGATCTTACTATGTGTAGCGACTAGTACGCAGAGAAGACCGTTGGCAAGCACAAATCTCCAAAACGCTGACGAGAATTTGTATTTGAAATTAAGCGCGATTCTTTTACATTTAGGGCCAGCAGTGAACTCATAATGACCAGTGCGATAATTCTCTATTTTACACAGGTGGAAACGAGACGCTGTTTGAGTTATTCTTTTATCTTTAGTGCAAAGTGGTTACGCGAAAATCAAAAAGAACCGAATTGAGTGTAGCTACTCTATGCTTAGTGAATACGGCCTCGTCCAAACTCAGATAACATCAGTCACCAAATAAGCAGGCCTTGCTTGGGAGCAGTGTTCAAGGATCGGACGCTCAAACGTAGCACGACACTGAGTGAATTTATCAGTGTTGCAGTGTAAAAAGCAACGGAAAAGCATATTTATAAAATATGATATAACTACCTAATTAAGTATGTATACTGAAATCCAAAGCTAAGATCACGGCATATTATATATCTCCAATAACAATTTATAGAAGGTATTATTGCATCGTACAGTTGGTCTGGCGTTATTACCACGCAACGTAAAATATTACACTTTGGTAGCGATATTTTCTATATTTGCTCAGAGCACAAGTGATCTAGAGCTTGCTGAGTTCCACGTTGCCGCATCAATGTATCTAAGCCAATATTACACTTCGTCGTTTATAATATTTGCTATGGACGATCGATCGTTTATAACTTTTGTTATAAACAATCGATCGTCTATAAACATATATTACAAACACCTCGTCGCTTGTAATTTCTGTTACGGACGATCGATCGTCCGTAACAAATATTACAAACACCGCATCGCTTGTAATGTTTGTTATGGGCGATCGATCGTTTATAACTTTTGGTATAAACAATCGATCGTCCATGAACAAATATTACAAACACCTCGTCGCTTGTAATTTCTGTTACGGACGATCGATCGTCCGTAACAAATATTACAAACACCTCGTCGCTTGTAATTTCTGTTACGGACGATCGGTCGTCTATAACAAATGTTATAAACAACCGATCGTCCATAGCAAATATTACAAACACTTCGACGGTTGTAATATGTGTTACGGACGACGAATCGTCTGTAACCAAATTTATAGACGCCTTGTCGTCTATAACCTGACATACGGACGATCGATCGTTTGTAACAAGGTACGGACGACGCATCATTTGTAACATAAATTTTCCAGTCGCTGTACGCATTATTCTGTGAACGACGCATAATGTCTAACCAATTTTATCCTTATCGAAAAAGAACAATACGGCTGCAGTAATTATTAGACTAGACTACATGACTGCCATAATTCATCACGACTGACATAATTTTGTAGCAGTTGCTAAGAAACAAACGTTAAATATGTGCCAGCGGCATCCTCAAAAGCTGAAATATTAGAAATTGATTTGATTTATTGTATCAAAGGATGTCTTTTGAATTAGAATCACATTATATCCTATTTTGTGGATTTAAGGAAATAATTTTTGTAGATTACGTATAATTGCGTCGGTCTGTACAATCCTATATAATGCATCATTTAAGATAAGATGCATGCGCCAGGGCCAAATTATGTGATGCGCCCAATTCAACTAGTTCGGGCGAACTATAGCTTTGCTGGACTACTATGGTACATTTTGATGGCTTAGCTAAGCTTAATGTGACAAACAGAGAGTTTAGTTAGTGTCTGCGTGACAAACGGAGCGTCCCGCGGAACCGTCAATTTAGAAATTTTATTTAGTGTTGTGCAAAGTGTAATAGCATATTGTTCTATAGCATTTTCACACTAATTTTAAGTTATATATTTGTTTTAATATATACGATTAACGTTTTAAGCCATATGCAGCCTTTATTGCATTATTTAAATACTAATAGTAAAACTTTATGTTTGCGGATTAAATAGTCTCTGGCTTAAGTTACAGACGCTCAGCTGAACGCCTCTTGACAAAAGCACAGTCCGACTCGACAGTCGATGACAAACGCATAGCCTAGCTAGGCTATACAAAATTTTAATAGTCGAGCTGGACTGTCTACGTGACATAGTAGCTAGCCCGTTTGAACGCGTGACATAATTAAGACCATGCCCACGCATCTTATCGTAAATGATGCATAATATGGTAATAAAAAGCCTCTGCGTTAGGATTCGATTTAGGAAATACCAAGCATTAATTAACACGCGAAAAATAGGTTTGATCGCGTATGTAAACCCAGAACTCAAAGACATATAATGTTTACATTCTAAACAAGGGAATGTATCACCAGGTACTAGTTTTCAGATGTTGCTAGATGTAAAATCTCCAAATTCACAAGTACTAGCACAACTCATAACAGTGTTTGGAAGATTTACATTACTCTAATATAATATTAGCGAAAAGCTGTTGTGTTTGTGTTGAAAATTTTTCCTTAGGGTTAAGATCTGAATAGGAATACCTTTTTTCAACAATGTAAGCCTGCTGTTGAGCAGGTTTAGAATAATAGTATGTTTCACGTTTAACGGCGTATAATTTTGCTGTTTTATTGCCTTTTACTTTATTTGTTTTAATAAACAGAGATCAAATAATTTTTACAAACCTTGTGACTTTTAACGGCTTGCTTATAGCCGTGACATAAAAAATTCGAAAACCTTACCTATGACGAAATACGCTGCTATAATATTAATTTGAACGTCGCTAGTTTTGCTATTACACACTATAAAATCGGTTAATTACTGTGCTATAAATTATATTATATATAACGTTAATTCAATTCTAACTTGAACAACTTCACGTAATATCATCACACAATCTCTTCTTTCACGTCATAATCGCGCCAAAATTTACTGTCAGCCTATGAACGCTAGAACGCATGACCTAATATGGCTCGCGTTTTCGCAGTAAATGTAATCCCAGAAGGTATAGTTATTAATGTAATAATATACAAGCGTAACTTATATGAGCATTATGGTGACAATAATCAAAAGATACCACCAAGCTCGGATGAGATCGCGCATGTCATAAATGCCTTACAATACAAAAATGCTCGCGGAGCTGGTGGCTTATTATGCAGGTTTCACAGAATAGTGCGTGCAAAAAGTGGGCAGTTTTGTCTTTAGCAGCCGCTTGCAAGAAACTGAAATCTCTAATGGACGGCTATATGAGATCTTAGTTTCTTACGAACGGCTGCTAGAGACTTTTGTCTCTAATAACTCCTTGTTTGAGATTAAAATCTCTAACAGATAACTGTAAAAAACTTTTGTCTTTTACTATTTTCTGATAAAGACAAAAATCTCTAACAGCTAGCTGTTAGAGACTAAAATCTCTTGCAGCTAGCAATAACAAATTTTCGTCTCTAATGGATAGCTATTAGAAACGTTTGTCTCTTGCAGCCAGCTATAACATACAAAAATATCCTAGAGCCAACCGTTAGAAATTTGAAATTCTTTTGAATAGCTGCATTAGACAAAAGTTCCCCTTGTGCTTTTCCCACGACTTGTGACCAAAAATTTCGAAAACATCATTTTTATGCCAAGTATGAACCAGAAGTGTAAAAAATATTTGCCCAACAATATTTTTAACCCTTGCAATGAATTTATCTGCCCAGAAAACCCCATATAAGACACTAAAAGCAACAAAAACACACATTTAGGTGCATGTCCCACGACTTTTCACCAAATATGAAATTTGGTGCCAACTATAAGCTTATAGACTCCAGATTGGGAAGTAGTTGAAAAACTTGTTATATATCATTGGAAAGCCCTGGTAAAGCTACATGGCTTAGGCCTATTATTTTGCGGATACTTCGTGTAATTATTGAGAAAAGTCGCCAAAACTGAAGGTGGTGCCCGAAAAATGGGCCAAAATGACGTCATTTTGCCCCATAACTTTTCACACGGGAAAAATTCAAAAATCGGGCTCCGTCACTACACCTGAATCGGACATTGCGGTTCGAATGAGCTATCTTGCATCAAAATCCGCCCAACCGTTATCGAGATCCATCTGCGACACACATAGACAGGACCTCCTCCCCCAGAGCCAAAATTGAAAATTCTCGTTCCACTCGCTCGACATTTTTGTTTCTAATGGCTAGCTGATAGAAACTTTTGTCTCTTACTGCCATCTGTAACATACAAAAATCTCTTACAGCCACCCGTTAAATATTTGAAATTCCAATGGATAGCTATTCGAGACTTTTGTATTTTATAACTGGCTGTAAGAGACAAAAGTTTTTAACAGCTAGCCATTAGAGACAATAATCTGTTATGGCTAGCTGCAAGAGATTTTAGTCTCTAACAGTTAGCTGTTAGAGATTTTGTATTTATTGGCTATCTATATAAGACTAAAGTCTCCTGCAGCTATCTGTTAGAGATTTAAATATCAAACAAGCAGGCATTAAAGACAAAAATCTCTAACAGCCGTGTTCAAGAAACAAAAATATCATATAACCGTTCATTAGAGATTTTAGTTTCTTACAAACGTCTGTTAAAGACAAAACTGCCCAGTTTATGCACTCATTATGCTGTGAAACCTGCATTACCGGAAGTATTCAAAGCAGGCAGTGATATTATCGTAGCACTTATTAGCTGCTATGTGGTCAAGCTGAAAAATCTCGTCAGAATTGTATACTGCTGTGCTTGTCCCTTTCTTCAAAACTGATGACAAATGCATGTGCAGGAAATACTGCGGTATTTTCTTACACCAATTACATTAAAGATCTTTGAAGCAGAATTCATAAATTTATTAAATGCCATCGCGCCAACCTCGCCCGCGCACACCAGGCAGGCTTTAAACGCCACAGGGGCTGCATCGATCTAAAATCTGCTCCGTGACCTGTGCTTCAGCTTCGCCACGTATATCGGCGCACAGCTGTAGTGGCATTTGTTGATTTCAAAGCCGCATTCGATTCCGCTGATTTCAAAAGTCAAATAAAATATCATGCAGTAGGATGGTTTTCCAATTCATACAAAATATTCATTATAAAGGCTCTGTACGACAAAACACTGTGTCTGGTATGAGCATACGCAGAATGTTGCACGAAGTTGAAACACTGACAAAGGGTCTGTACTGTCACCTATTTTATTCAATTTTGCGGTAGATTGTTCTCTTAAATCTGCCATTTCGAGCAACCAAGAGTTGTCTTTTATTCAAACGGAGAAAAGTAGGAGATGTATAATACGCTGATGACGTATCCTTTCCAATTGCGTCAGAGAGACGCAGCTGAAAGTTATGCTAACTTCTCAGGAAAAAAAGATTCTAGCGTTGGGCTGCGTATCAATGATTAGAAAAACAAAATTATGCAATGCTGCCTTCATTGTGCCTAAGAGCCTAAAAGGAGGAGAATATAGATAATTTCTACTATATCGAAGCTATCATAATGGCTGATTGTGACGGAAAAGCTCACATAGCCAACAGAATATCAAACGCTTTCTCAAATTTCGACGCCTTAGTAAAAGATTGTTGTCAAACTCAGACCTTAACGCTAAGACAAAGGTGTGTAAAAAATAGCTCGATATGCGAATGCAACGAATTTTCTTTTAACACTAACGAACTTACAATTCAAACGACAATAATCTATCATTTCACTAAACTCTAACCATCACGAAAACTTGTCCGCAAGATTCAGTTCCTTCACGTTATCCTTTTTCTTCCCCGCCTTGTTTCCAACAAACTTGATCGTTACCACGAATCACGTAAGCAAATTAAGCGAAAAGACGATAATCGAAGAAGAAAAACAATACGCTATTCCTGCAACAGCATTGAGTTTTTGTGACGCTGACACAAAGGGTGAATGTCACATCATAACATGACACTCCCGAGGAAAAAGTTCTCCCTGGCAATATATCGTAAATTTCAAACGAAAATTGTCAAAGCTTGAAAACCGTGAATGGAATTCCCATTCGGTGACTTTACAAGAAAGACTAACGATAGAAACGTCCATTTGCATCCCTGCGATACGCGTGGTGCTCTTTTGTGATGGAATACGCCACCATTCGCAGATCCCGCACCATCGTCGCGCACTCGACATGCAACCGCCGGAAACCCCGGTGGTTGATGTGGAAAAGGTCGTCGTCATACATCCGTGGATCGATGGCTGCGGTGTGCAGTGTGCCGTCGAAAGTCGTGGCAACAAAGGGACACTTCGCCATAGCGGCCCAATTCAAATGACGAATGCTAGAGCCGGCCAACCGCTGATCGACAAAGCTGGAAAGCCAGCTATACCTGGCACATGAGGATGTGGAATTGGCAAGCAAACCACGATATGTGGGCCATGCGGTTGGTGACGAAGATACGATTTCATCACTCCCCACGAATCCTGCTGCTCGGCTTCGGTGCGCTGAGCGTCGTTGACGCCACAATTGATCACGGCGACATAATAATCGAGTAAATTGATTCGAAATTCACGGACTGCATCGATCATGTCGCGATAGCGGCCGCCAGACACCGCGATGACCGTACCACCAGTAATGCCCCGGACTTGCCTAGCTTGGCTGTCGGACAATAAAAGCACCGTCTTTTTGAATCGATGGGCGGAACCCAGCGTGCGCTCGAGATACATGGACCCCGTGCCCAACACCGGTGCCCAGTTACCGGTCTTGTACCGATGGATCATGCTGGTGAGGCAGTCGCCGTATTCGTTGAAGCCAGGGAACTGGGGATCGACAGCACCCCCAAATTCAGGTTGTCGTTGTCCTGATGACCACACCATCTCATTCGTTGCCGAACACAACACGAAGCGCAGATTCGTGACCGGGTCCGGAAAAGCCCGGACGATTGACACAAAGGAGTCACGAATGGTGTGGTAGCAGAATCTCAACCAGAATATCCTTCATAACTGCGTGAGAGCGGAAAACCCACTTCGGATCGCACCGACCATTATTGTGACGCACCCACGTCTCAATTTCTTGAGCATGGGCAGCAAGGCGCGAGTTGCGAAGCAGCCGCGATGCCAAATCAAAATCGCCTGATTGCCGCAGCGTTAAATACCAACGCGTTACCTCGATCGACGACATGGTTCGGTCAACAAATTTGACCGGGGCACTGAAGCCTTTGTACGGCGACAAAGGGTGTTCATGATTGACGTAGAAAATATGCATGTTCCTGAAATATACATGCATTGAATGCGACATGCCACCTACATTATTGTGAAAAGTTTGTTTTAAGCGAAAAACGAAAATACACGAAAAAATGCAACGAGGATCGTCGTTCCACTCAGAGTTCCTACAACTCGACGGAACTATCGGACTCGGTTTCGACATTGTCGGCCTGTTGTGAGGTGGCATTTCGAGCAATACGTCCAGTTGTTCGTGTTCGCCGTTCGACAGCGACATTTGCTGGCACCCTCCCGCCGACAATTCGAGAGGAAATAATAATCGAAGAGGTCGATTGATGAGTTTTTTACTCGATAGCTGTAACGTAACCGAGCGACACATCCCGTCTGTTCCAAAATTCAACCCTACAATTTTTGCTAGTTTCCAGGTGTGCCTAGGCAAATTATCCTTTACTAAAACCACAGCCCCGATCGTTGGCGTTTCGTTACTGTTATTGCGTCGCGTTATTGTTTTCGCATCCGCACGCAACTCAAGCAAGTATCGATCGCGCCAAAGTTTCCAAAAACCATTCAAATACCCCTGAATCATTTTTCATTCGCAAAATCATTTCCGGTCAGGCGTGGTCGGTTTCTGATTACAATCATTACCGCCATCGCTGAAATTCTTGGGAATCCCAATTTTTGGACCACCTATGAAATGCGGCCCGGTGTCAGTGGTGGTATCATCTGTTTCCGAATCAGGGCATCCAAGCGGCCCTCAGTGTTGATTATTGCAGCAACTTCTGCGACGATTGTTTGCAACTCTAACAATCGTCACACACTTGGAATCAAATGATTTTTAAGGCAGGCATCTTACAACGCCGACCATGCGCTCGTAAAATGCTCCCATTTATGGAAAAAGTTCAGTAATGAATTTCCATTGGATCCGTTCTAAGCTGCAGCGTATTCCTGGACGGTCGAATCGACAAAGATATCACGCCAGAAATTTCCGAACATAGCGTTCGCAGCAATAAATTGCTTTGCGTTGTCGGATACGATCACTCGAGGCTTTCCATACCTTGCGCAAAACCGACGAAGGCAAAGTACGAATTGTCGAAACTGTCAAATGGTCGACAACTTCCAGGTGCACCGCCCGACATGCTGTGCAGGTGAACAAGCAAATCCACACTTTCGAAGGCCAATCTTGTCCCCTTCATCCTATCAAAACCGGTCCGAGGTAACCTACGCCGACACATGCGAACGGACGACTCTGCTCAACGCGACCAGACAC